>CM050451.1:87821064-88011064 GCA_027563935.2 Costus lasius
AATATGCTAACCACACTAACTGCATATGCAATATCAAGACAGGTACATATTATAGCATACATAAGACTATCAACAGCACAAGGGTAAGGAACACATGATATATACTGAATATCTTCATCTGATTGTGGTGACATAGTAGCAGAGAATCTAAAATGAGTAGCTAATGGAGTATTTACAGGTTTAGCATTCTTCATATGAAAACGCCCCAAGACTTTCTCAACAAAAGTTTTCTGAGATAAACATAATTTACCTATAATCTATCTCTTTGAATCTCCATACCCAAAATTTTCTTAGTTGCTTCCAAATCTTTCATCTCAAATTCACTATTCAAATCTGATTTCAATTTGTTGATTTCACACATGTCCTTTGCTCCAATCAACATATCATTAACATAAAGTAATAAATATATAAAAGAGTCATCAATTAACTTTCTGAAATAAACACAACTATCATATTGACTTTTGGAATAGTTGTGACTAATCATGAAAGAATCAAACCGTTTATACCATTATCGAGGAGATTGTTTTAAACCATACAATGATTTCTTTAATAAAGCAAACGTGGTCCTTTTTGCCTTCAATCTCAAAACCATCAGGTTGTTGCATATAAATAGTTTCCTCAAGCTCGCATGTAAAAAAGCAGTTTTGATATTTAATTATTCTAATTCCAAATCATGCATAGCAACCAAGGCAAGCAAAACACGAATGGAGCTATGTTTAACAACAGGTGAAAAAATATCATTAAAATCAATTTCTTCAACCTGACTATAGCCCTTTGCAACTAGCCGTGCCTTGAACTTAGAATTTTCAACACCTGGAATCCCATCTTTCCTTTTGAAGACCCACTTAGAACCAATAATTTTTTTATCTTCTGGTAATTTGACCAATACCCATGTTTTGTTCTTATGGAGTGACTCAATCTCTTCCTGCATAGCAACTAACCATTTTGAAGAGTCATCACAAGATATTGCTTTTGAATATGTTGAATGCTCACCAATTCCATCTGTCTCTTGTGCCACTGTTAATGCATAAGCTGCATAGTCATCAAACCATCTAGGTTTCTTTTTAGGTCTAGAAGTTCTGTCTCTACCAATTGTGTAGTCCCTGACTAATGATTCTCCTGCATCATCTGAAATAGGTAACTGAACTGAAGTAGGAACTGACCTGAACTGTGAATTATTTTGTGAAGACTTAGCATTCTCCACCTCAACCTCCACTTTCTCATGTGAGCACTCTATACCTTTAGAAATAACATCTAGTTCATTTCTAGGTTGAAGCATAAATAACTCATCAAATACCACATCTCTGCTCATCATTGATTTATGTGTATCTGGATACCATATCTTGAATCCTTTTACACCTACAAGGTAACCAATAAATATGCCCTTCTTGGATCTAGGCTCCAATTTACCTTCATTCACATGAACATAAGTAGGACAACCAAATATTTTTAAATCAAAATAGTCAACAGGATGACCAGACTATACCTCTTCTAGAGTCTTACAATCAATAGAGGTGTTAGGAGAACGATTCACTAAATAGCATGTTGTTGAAGCTGCTTCTGCCCAAAAATCTTTAGATAAGCTAGAGTTTGACAACATGCAGTACACTTTCTCTAATAGAGTTCTGTTCATCCTCTCAGCAACACTATTTTATTGTGGAGTGCCTCTGACTGTAAGATGTCTAACAATCTCTTCATCTTTACAAAATTTGTTAAAATCTCCACTACAAAACTCTAAACCATTATCAGTGCACAAATATTTAATCTTCTTTCCTTATTGTTTTTCAACAAGAGCTTTCCATTGCTTAAAAGTAACAAACACATCACTTTTATTTTTCAAAAAATAAACTCATACCTTTCTTAAGTAGTCATCAATAAAAGTAAGCATATATAAAGCACCACCTTTTGAAGGAATACCGAAAGGCCCCCAAAAGTCAGAATGAATATAATCAAGAATACCTTTAGTTTTATGAATTCTTGTACTAAAGCTAACTCTTTTCTGCTTTCCACTTAGACAATGCTCACAAAGATCCAATTTTGATGTGAACTATCCTAAAAGAAGACCCCTTTTGCTTAATATAGTCAAACCTCTTTCACTCATATGTCCCAATCTCATATGCCATAACCTAGTCACATCTGAATCTGACAAAGAAGAAGAAATAGAAGCTGTCCCTGTATCTGTAGATCCTTGCAACACATACAATCTGCCAACTTGTTGAGCTTTAATTATAAAACACTAAAACATATCTGATTGCGCCATTAATCCATATCTACTATCAGGCTAGAGATCTTCCACTGTTATCCTTCCTTTAGACGGCTCTCAATGGGAAGAGATGAAACGATCGAAGGATGTAAGTGGGGACCTAGCCTACATTTATAATAGAAAAACCCTAGGCTCCTCCCATAAAAGAGTTTTGGGTTTCGGGTGCGAAATCCATAATCCAATAAGGATTATCCAATAAGGATTTCTCTCAAGACCTAGGGTGCAGAATCCAATATCCAATAGCGATTCCTCTTAAAACTAGCGGGCTACACAGGCCGTCTATCACATTCAGTAATGAGATGTTATGGGCCCAATAATTAATTAACAAATGCTCCCACAAATCAATAATGTTAGACCAAAAATTCCAACATTCTCCCACTTGGTCAACATTAATTGATTTATAATCTAAAGATTTTGTAAAATAATAATCATTTGTAATATATATCAAAAAATGATTTTGAAAGAATGATGCATTTGTTAATCCTGATAACACCTCATTCAATTCGGTCTAATGCAATTACCAATATTGAATCATGACGAAACATTGTATCAATATGCAATACAAGTCCTCCATGGTCACAAATATTAGTAGATTGCATCAACATGAATCGTAATGTGACTGTGTAATAAAATGATGAAAACTTAATATCATTTTCTTATCGGTCTTCTTTATGATTTCTCGAACCAAATGAGAAATCTACTTTAGGGTTTCTCTTAATCTGAATGAGAAACCCGACACCAATGTGTCCATATCTCATAAATCTCTCTAAACTGTATGAGAGAATATATAATGTCTCATAAATCTCTCTAAATTATATGAGAGAATCTCTTTATGATTTCTCTGAACCAAATGAGAAAATCATTAATTTTAAATTGAGACATACGTCAATCGACAAACCGCCATGCTTAAGGTTATGAATCCTTAAGACTTTAAATAAATATAAGGTAACATGTGCACAAAAGATCAGCATCTAATTAATATGTCAAAATTGTATTCATGATTAAGATAATTGATACATGAATAAAAGATGCAAAATTAAAAATTACAAAGTAGAAAAACTCCCACTAATCAAAGCATCAAAAGCTTCAAAGATACCCATGCTAATAACATGGTTCACAAAAACAGAGAGAGTTAAGCCTTTGGTCAAAGAATTTTCAATCATCTTGCTAGACTCAATATGCTCAATCTCAATGTCTCCTTTCTCTACATGATCTCAGACAATAAGATTTTTAACCTCAATAGGATTTGTCGCATTTGACTTTTTATTATTTTGATGAAGAAAACTGAGTTTAAACATACTCTAAAATATTTATCAATTGATATGCATTAACCAATAGTATGAGAATTAAGAATCAACTCAGCCATGCCAAGAGTAAAAAGAACATCTTCTTTGCACCTTTTAAAATTTGAACCAGTCAAGATTTCAATGGTAGCTTGGTTGCTATTAATAGAGAAGGAGACTAAAAGGATCAACAAAAACGAGTCAATACAAAGGAATTCAAAATCAATGTATGAACAATTATGAAAATTGAGCTCTAGCAAGAATGACATTAATATGGGAAAATTTTCACATTGTGCACATGACCTCTATTATATCAGTTAACCACCCCCTTTGGGCAGGTAAATTAACTAATATAACATTAATAAATTTTATCATCACAAATTTTAAGCATATCATAATTAATTATAAATGAGCCACATTGGTGACCAAACATTTATAATAATTATAATACAATGATAATGATAAAAAGGAACATTAATTATCTTTAAATTATATCAATTAATTACCCCCTTTGGGCAGGTAAATTAATCAATATAACAAAAATAAAAAAAATGAAAACTTATCTCAATAAGAAAGAAGCAATCATTATAAATACCGAAGTACATTATAATTAACTATAAATGAGCCACTTTGGCAGCCAAACATTTATAGTAATTATAATTTAATCTATTATATAATGCGCCTAACATGTCTGTACAAAATTATCCTATATATACCAATTAATTACCTCCTTTGGGCAGGTAAATTAACTAATATAACAAAGATAAAAATGTAACCATATCATAAATATTAAACATATTATAATTAATCATAAATGAGCTACTTTGGTAGCCAAACATTTATAACAATTATAATACAATATATTTATGTAACAATGACATGATTATATACTAAATTTAGACCAATGTTTATAACAGTCTCTCTTATGACATGACTAAAATAAAATTATCCTTTATATACTAATTAATCACCCCATTTGGGCAGATAAATCAATTAATATAAAAGGGATAAAAAGGAAACTTTTTAAACATTTGAATATATGAACTATGCAATAAACCATTTTGGTAACAAATGTTTATAAATTAGCATGTCATCATATCAATAGTAGAAAATAATACATTAACATTGTCATAAATTAACAACCATTATGAAATATGGCCAAAAGTTATATTACCATAAATCTACATGTTAAACTAAAACAATTTAAATTTCAATAATTATGGTAAGACATCATTTATGACATACATGTAATTCAAAGTGAATCTATGTTGTTGCAAAACATTTTCAAGAATCATGGATCAAGTTTCTTTTGACAATAGCAATACCAACACAATTAACAATGCATAAAAAGGTTCCAAAATTCTAAATGCATAAATATGTGCAACTATAGCAATGTTTACTATAAACAACTTATGTCAAACACTTACATTAGTATTGCTTCCATGAAATACAATGAACAATTTCATAACCTTTAAATTTGAATCATATTCACTAAACATGTAAACTCAACTCAGAAGAATTAAAAACCCAATTTAATGAAGTTAAATACAACATGTGTACATATAATTCGGCCAAATATTAATCTTCCTTTGGGCCGATTAATATCCGCATGAATTACACACACAACCGTCTTAACATTATAAAATAAATAAATTAACTTACACAATATGTTACTTTGGTAGTCATATTGATTTAATTAATTTATTTTATAATGTCAGATCCTTTTATTATTTAAACAATTATGCCATCATTAGAATTTATTAGAAAATTATATTCTCAATTTTTATAGAAAATTTACTGTATGCAGCCATTTCACAGCACAACAGGCCAAGCAGCACTTTGCTGCTTCTACACACAATAGAAAAGATAGCCCAGATGATTGGGCCCAAAAACAAGCCCAGACAACAAGCAGCACAGTAGCCTGCTTCTGTGCACAGCATAGCTGAAAAAATAGCCAAGTGGCAACCAAATAACATAATCCAAAAGCGGCCCAGATCAGCACAACAGCCAGACCCGTAACCCGGAGTCTATCCAGATCCGCACCAAAGAAAACGCCCGCCAGCGCAGTGGAACACGTGCGAGACCCGCTTGCACACGCCTTCTACCCTAAACGTTGCGCCGCAGGTCTACCCACGTCGCCGGTAGCAGCTGACGCGCTTGCAAAAGCCGCCGGCGACACCAGCTCCCACGTTGCACGCGAGCAGAAACCGGCGCTCGCAACCACAGCGTTGCACTTCATGCGCGTCGCCAGATGCATTCGCACGTCTCCGCACGCAGCACACGTCTCCGCACACCACGCAACCGCGTCGCGCGTCGTATACACTCGTGACGCAGCCACGTCGCCTCGCCAAGAAATCCTGATGCCCGATCGCTGAAATTGACGACGAAATCCACCAGCAGCCGCCGCCGACGCTGAAAATAACTGAAATCTGCCGACATCCGCGTCCAGCAGCCAAGAACTAGCTGAGAATAGAGGACGCGTCGCCATTGTCGACGACAAGCAATGGTGGAATCGGGTCGAAGACGCACCGTTGATGCAAACGATGAGCGGCAATGGAAACGAACCAATGAGGCACCCCAATGAGGCACCATCGTTTCCAGGACAAGCACGCGTCGTTGATTCCAGCCGAGAACAAGCACACGTCACCGTCGACGACAAGTGATGGTGGAAACGAGACGACGCCGAGCAACGCCGCTGGCAGGAAACTAAAACCGAAGCCCGAAGCTTCTCAGTGCCGCCGAAATCCTCCGAGATCGGATGAAATCAGCGACAACAGCAGCAATCCAAAGAAATCCTACGAAATCCCTAGAAATCCGATGTAAATCGAAGAAATCTACCACAAAACTACTGAGAACAGATGAAAACTACCAGAATTCGCCGACAACTGCCGACGATGTGAATAGCAGCCGAAGACTGATGAATCAACAAGGAAAACAACGAGAACTAGAAGACAACAAGAAAAGGAAGGAAAATGCTTCGGCCAAGAAAACACAGCCAAGGATCTACGCGTCGCACAATGTAGCATAAGCACATAGTCACCTCGCCCGACGAATCGCCACCCATAGCCGCCTGATTACAAGTGACTGCCACCGGAAGAAAATTAGGGCAAAAGCCCTAGATGGCGGCACACGTCTAGCTACAAAGACGAGGACAGGACCGAAGCCCTGATTTTGAGCATCAAAACCGCGTCGCCAGCCAAAACCACAAATCCCTACAACCTCTACCATTATTGTGGAGGCATTGATTTGCTGGCAAATCGTTCTTGAAGACCGACGGGATTTAGGGCAAACACCAAAATCAAAATCTGGTGATGGCGACGACAAGGACACAAAATCAAACGGAAATTTTCATACATAAAATTCAAAACCCATTTGATTTTTCTGTGGATCAAATGTGTTTTGATTTTGATAACAATCCAAATCTCTTACAGCGGAAACAAAGATTCGCCGAACGGCGAAATCGATTTGGAAATACTGGGATTTAAGGCAGAAGCCTGATTGAATACGTCCGAAGACAGCGATGAGAAGCACGAAATCTAGTGGCAAAAACAGCGATGGAGACAAAAAATTTTCTGCTTATGCAATCTCCTTGTCAACAACGTCAACGGAAAACAATAAAACAACCCTAATTCATACTTGCCGTCACGAGATATTTGAGATCAAAAAATAATAATAATAAAAATAAATTATTTATGAAAGATTTCAATCTCAAATTTTTAGCAATAGTAGATTAACAAGTATCATGCATTCTAAATCCATACAATAACTTGGCTCTGATACCAAATGTTAGAAAAATTTTGTATATTCACAAATACCGGATCTATTGCATAGATCTAGAACAACATGAATTGAACAAATAATAAAACACTAAAACATATCTGATTGCGCCATTAATCCATATCTACTATCAGGCTAGAGATCTTCCACTGCTATCCTTCCTTTAGACGGCTCTCAATGGGAAGAGACGAAACGATCGAAGGATGTAAGTGGGCACCTAGCCCATATTTATAATAGAAAAACCCTAGGCTCCTCCCATAAAAGAGTTTTGGGTTTCGAGTGCGAAATCCATAATCCAATAAGGAATTCTCTCAAGACCTAGGGTGCAGAATCCAATATCCAATAGCGATTCCTCTTAAAACCAGCGGGCTACACAGGCCGTCTATCACATTCAGTAATGAGATGTTATGGGCCCAATAATTAATTAACAAATGCTCCCACAAATTAATAATGTTAGACCAAAAATTCCAATAAGGAAAGATGAGAAGAGTAATATTTAATGAATATATCTTCTATCTTGTACCTCAAAGTGTTGTCGTAGAAGAAGAAAACCTTGAGGAATGTGTATTTTCGCCACCCAGGAAGAAGACCATAGAAACTTGCCCTAGAATGCATAAAACTGCATTCTTTATATTATATTTTAGGCTAACGAGTTAGTGGGTTTGTGGGTCAGCTTCTTAACGAGTTTCTGACTTAAAATCAATTCAAATATAACACATGTAATTAATATTTTAGTTAATATATATAAATTAATAAAATAATATTTTAAAATTAATCAATTCAAATATAACACATGTAATTAATATTTTAGTTAATATATATAAATTAATAAAATAATATTTTAAAATTATAGTATGATGGAATGTAGAAATTTGTAATTATATTTTGTATACATTTGACTTGTGAGTGTTTGAGACAATTTATCATTTTAATCTATATATATATTAATGTTTATGATATTTTATTTATTTTATAAATAATATTAATATTATACATTTAACTTGTGGTCAAAATTTAGTGTCTAACTTTGTTAATGAAAGTTGGAATCATCGAACTATCTCTCTTCTCTTGAATACAAAATCCTGCTTCTTTATTCTTCAATTTCTTGCGTAAAAATTTTATGAAGTCACGAGTTTAGATCGGAATTTAAGTCAGGCCACCAATTCTTAAGAGATCCGACAATTTCAAGCCTTGGAGCCAATAAGAATCACCTTGTCTTTAAAACATTTTTTTTGGAAAAGGGTGCCTTCCACACTATTTATGAGCTTACTTAATGTAGCTGACCCCATCCCCGGCGGGCATGAGCTCCTCAGAATTTGACCTCTGGCGTGCTCAAAATGCCGGATATTGTATTGAATGCCACAAAAGGTTCCTTTTATATGTATTTATTTATTTTTAAAACAAATTATTATTTATTTTTTTCTTTTTAAAAGATTAGACAGTTTGGGAGAAAAAAAATGGGCAAAGATACCTTTGGGAAGCAATAATTTATTAATTTATTTTATCGATACCATTTTACCACTCAAAATTTGTCTTGTTCACTACGGTTTAACGGTTCGAGTTAAGCCCACGGCCCACGGGTTGCCAAATCTCTCTCATTCCTGTGAGCCATCATCAATACGTATGATAATCTCCATCTCCCGGTAAAAGGTGGTAGAGATGATTAATTATAATAATTTACATTTCTTAAAGCTTAATGGGGGGTCAATTGTCCGCACCGGGAGATCTGCCCCTCGCCGATGACTGGAATCAAGTCCCACCCTCGCCGATGATTAATTATAATAATTTAGGGTCGGCAATCTTGTTTGCGACAAACCGTCTGGCGCGCCACCGCAGGCGCCGGGCACACTGGAAGAGGGAGCTTCGCTGGGTAGTACGGACCGCGTGACGAGAAGAGCTTGGGCGAGGATAAGAAGCCACGTTATCCGTATCCGCATGGGCGGGGCCCTTCTTCCGGCTCCCTCATTCGCCCGCCAATTCACCCACCGATTCGTCTCCTACCGGAAAAACCATTGGCTATCGGCATTATTAATATGCCAAAGAGTGAAAGAAAACCCCGAACCTTGACCATTTCGTACATCACTCATCCAGCGTCGGTCCTTTCACCACCCACCCCTTGTTCCAATTCGAGAGATTAGAGATTCATGCATTCTCAGGGAGGTAAGCATACCGTAGTTAGGTTTCCTTTGCAGACCCGCTTCGCCCTTCCTCCACTGCCGCCTTCTTCCTCTTCTTTCTGAACTAGATTTGTCGCTGATACGAAATTGACTAAAAAAAGGAGGGTGTCAGTGAATAATATGAGCTTTGCGGAAGCGACAGCGGCGGAGGAAGAGGGCCCGGCGCCGTCGCCGCCGGGAGGTCAGATCCACTTGCCTGAGGAGGTGGACTGGGAGATGCTCGACAAGTGGCGGTTCTTCGTCGTCGGCGCAGGCCTCTTCTCTGGCGTGTCCGCGGTTTTGTACCCCGCGGTGGTGCTCAAGACGCGGCTCCAGGTTGCACGATCCCAAGCGCCATGTCTCCGAGCGGCGGCCGCCATCCTCCGCCGCGAGGGCCCCCGGGGCTTCTACCGCGGTTTCGCCACTTCTCTCGCCGGGACCGTACCCGCGCGGGCACTCTACATGGGCACGCTGGAGGCCACCAAGAGCGCCGTCGGCACCGCCACCCTCCGGCTCGGCGTCCCCGAGCCCGCCGCCTCGGCCGCCGCCAGCGCGGCCGCCGGGGTCAGCGCGGCCGTCGCCGCGCAGATCGTCTGGACCCCGATCGACGTCGTCAGCCAGCGGCTCATGGTCCAGGGATCCGCCGCCGCCGCCGCCGCCAAGTACCGCGGCGGGATGGACGCCTGCAAGAAGATCCTCTACTCCGACGGCCTCCGCGGCCTCTACCGGGGCTTCGGAATGTCGATCCTCACCTACGCCCCATCGAATGCCGTGTGGTGGGCGTCCTACTGCCTCTCCCAGAGGTTGATCTGGAGCGGCATCGGCTTGCGCGCGAGCGGCGACGCGAGGCCGAGGCAGGGGACGGTGGTGGCGGTGCAGGGCGCGAGCGCGGCCGTGGCGGGGGGAGCGGCGGCGGTGGTCACGATGCCGCTGGACACGATCAAGACGAGGATGCAGGTGTTGGAGTGCGGCGGGCGCGGGGAGAGGATGACGGTGGGGACGACGGTGAGGGGCCTCGTGAGGGAGGGAGGGTGGAAGGCGTGCTACCGGGGGCTGGGGCCGAGATGGGCTTCCACATCGCTGTCGGCCACTACCATGATCACAACCTATGAGTTCTTGAAGAGGTTCTCAACCAAAGAATATGGCACTTTTTGAGTTGCTTTGATCCGAAGAAACTTCTCAATAAGACTAAAACTTGTTTCTCTTTTTTTTTTTTTTTTTTTTTTGAATTTCTAAATATATATTAGTTATTTTTTCTCAGTAGATGAATTGTTTTTCGTTTCTTAATAGGTTTGTGATTAGTTAATCTAATTATTATTTCTCAAATAATAAAAAACCTCGTGTCCTTTCATTTGGATTAGGTTTGGTGTGGAGTGTGGGACCCGGTTGGCAATCAGGCTTCTTATCTTGATATATTTTTTTTTTCTGTCCTTTAAATTAAGGAATAAGGTAAGCACATATGAAAGAAAGGTTGATCATAAAAATATTATTGGTGTGAGTATTATATCAACAATTTGCAAAAGGTTTGGGTATGAAAATGAAAAGCTAACATTGGTTCTAACTTGTCAAGTTGAAGAGTAGAGTAGGTAATTTTACATATTATGAGGACATCAATAATAACTAATTCAATTTAGGGGAAAATAAAGAAGAGAAGCAATAGAATAGATATGGTGGGTGGCCCCCTTAGTTGTTGGTTGATCAAGGATGACATGATGCTTTGAGTGTAAAGGCAACAACATTTTCAATACTATTATTTGAATGCTCAAGGGGCAAGACAAATATTACTATAATATATAAGTGCTCTTGTGAGAAGAGTGGGGCACTAGTTAGTAAGAGCTTTAAGTAAAACTTGCATTGTTTGGAGTTTGACACAAGAATGACTTTATGATAGTGCCTAGAGGTGTCCAAATTTATAGTCTAACTTAAAAAAAAGAATTAAAATTATTAGTTTAATTCAAATTATAATCATATTGGTCAATTCAATTAAATTTTAAATTTTAAGAAAATAGTGTTTTTTTATAATTTCAACACTAAAATTTTAGATAAAAGTTTATAGCGAATCCTAATTGAACTAAATCAAATACAAAAATTTTAGTTAATTTCTTAGAAAACTTGGTTTAAAAAAAAAAATCTAAATCCTATTTTAGATTGAATTGGTTTGGGTTGAATCAATTTAGATTGAAGTAATTGGATAACTCTGCCTCGAGAGGTGTACTCAAAGAGCCTAAATAGATACTTTATTAGAATCTGAATATCAAATAATTGAGTCAGATAATACAATTTATAGAGAATGGTGGAGGGAAATAAATGTTGAAATTTTGAATTGCGAACGGGAGATGTTACTAGAGATGTCAACCGGTCGGGTACCCGCCTTTTTTGGCCAAACCCGAACCCGGTTAAACCCGAGTCGGGTATTTAAACGGGTACAGGTACCCGCGGGTACCCGTTTAAATTAAAATATTTACTTTTAAATTATTTTTATAAAATATAACTATAAAATAATAATAAATATATTTATAAAAAATTATTTTATTATATAAATATAAATATAAATATATAAATATATAAAATATATATTTTTTATTATATATAATCGGGTATCGGGTACCCGCGGGTACCCATGGGAGTAAACCCGAACCTGACCCGATTAACTAATCGGGTACTTGAATCCGTCATAAATGGGTCGGGTCAGGTCGGATACCCGTGAAGTTCGGGCACTTGAATCCGCCATAAATAGGTCGGGTCAGGTTGGATACCCGTGAAGTCGGGTACCCATTGACACCCCAAGATGTTAGGCCGTGAATCCTTGTGGGAAACAAAGTTAATTTATCCCTTTCCTCTGAGTTTTTTACTGCTCATGTGCGCATTCAGGTCCTCCTCCCTAATACTAATTTATCATATTATACGATTTTAAACAGCAACATTTAACAGTTTGCACCATCAAAGGAAAAGAATTTTTCTTCTTCTCTAATATATAATTTGTAAAAGAGAAGAGACCTTCGCGCTTCCTTTTACTTCCCTCCCAACTTTTTTAATTAATTTAATATTAGACCTGAAGAAGGAATGGCGCGAATTGTACCGAGACGAGTAGTTCCGTACACCGGCAGCTCATCCCCGCGCCATCCTTCTCCGTCTCCCGCCGCCGTCAAGTTCTCCAGCTCGAATAGATCCGAGCTCGAATCGCTTGTCTCCCCCTCTTCTTTCTTCGCTTCCAACCATCTCAGTAGCTCCTCCACCCTCTTTCTTGCCTCTTCCCTCCTCCTCTCCTCCTCCACATCCGCCCGATCCCTTGCGCTCGCCCGATTGAACCTCACAGATCCCTTCCCGGCGGCACCCTCCTTCGCTGCTCGGTGCCTCGACGACGACGTCGTCTTTGCGAGGCACGATCGGAAGTAGGAGGAGGACGCCGTGGAGCAGATCGAGTCTTCGTCTTCGCCGTCGGCAGGGGGAGTTGAGGATCTTTTCTTCCTTGACTTCCCCGGCCCCGACGCGAAGATGGAGATGAGGAATCCGGCGAGGCGGGCCCCCGGTGATGCCGGCGCCCTAGACTGCCTCGGATCGCAGGCCTTGCTCCGGATCGAGGTCGACTCCGTCCTCATGCACCGGTGACCTTCTGGCGGCATAGATCGGGCGGCGGCGGCCCGGATCGGGCTGGTCTGAGTGCCGCGGTTCACTGACGAAATGGCGTCGGAGGAGGAAGAGGAGAAGTCGATGTATCTGGATTTTGCGGAGGAGAACGAAGCCGAGACACGCAGGAGGTTTGCCGGGAGTGTCACCGCTGGTGCCTTCCACTCGAAGGTGTAATAGTGGCTCGAGGCGGCGTCGGGATCGGGACCTCCGCCGGCGTCGGACTCGTCGATGGAGCGGTAGATGGCATCGAGGAGGGTGGAGGAGAAGGAAGGGTTTCGGTCACCGCTGGTAGGCCTTTCCTTCCCCATCGTCGCTCACCTCTCCATTTGAAGATCCACAAACGAGAAAAATTAATGGCAAGCATACAGTTTAGAAAATGAATTTACATCCAATCTCTTCTCGACATTAATCTGCAGTTTCTACCTTTTTAGAAAAAAAAAAAAAAAAAAAAGCGGAAGAATTGCAAGAGAGAAGAGAAGAGTGGCAAATGGAACAGAGAAGCTTTCCTTTATGCAGCTAAAGCTTTGAGAGGTAAAATTTTCCTATCGTGGGGCTTGAAACAACTAGTAGTTAAGTTGTTGACAATCAATCAATTATCAACCTAAAGCTTGGTTATGCATTCACATTTCTCTTGCATCAGTATACATGTTAGGTGCAACTTGTAAGTAATAGTTCCAACGCACCTAATTTCCCGGCTAGTAAGATCCCCAATGGAATTTGTGAGAAATTTGTATTCCGTAGGAGAATTGACATTCGACTTGGTAGGAGTTGAATTCTTGTTGCAAAACGTTCTTCTCTTGCTTGTTGATGTGAGTTAACCCAGGATGGTTTGTGTTCTACACTTGATTGCATCGAATATGATCCTTGGGTCCAATATGCACAGCTAAGGGATTGGAATGCGCTCTTATCTAGTCACTAGGTTCAGGCTTAAGCCAAGTTTAAGATAACTCATCAATCATCAGCACAGTTATTAGCAAAAATTATTAGTTTATAATTTGGGAAGACATTTTGTAGCTTAATGAGTTACATAACACTTTTTTTATTGGTAAGTCATTCAACTATTTGTTATTCATGTCAAATAACCCTTTTCTCATGCAATGATTAATAACAAAGGATCAATTGTCAAGTGTAAATTTGTATTGTTATGATTAAGGACTTTTTTTAATACTTTCCATTGTCATGTCTTCTTGGTGAGAGAGTTCGAAACAAACTCTAAGTCGCTTTGTGGTTTTAATTCTTCAACCATGTGGGCGAGTTTTGTAGTGCAATAAAGTGGACTTGGATAATGGTCATGTAGAAAATTTGACTTTCACTTATTTTTAAATGTCAAATATATATTATGTGACCAAGCCTTTTATTAAAAAGTCAATGAGTGTTTCTTTTTTAGCTAACATAGTTTAATGTTAGATTTTACCCGTCCTAGACATATCACTCTATCTAAGCTCATTCAAACAACAATTAACTTGGAGCAATGAATATTTTAAATTATCGAAGAAATTTTGCATCGAGACCGGCATGATTTCTTTCCAAGTAGCTTAACCTTAATCTAAAGTAGAGTATCGGTTATGATACTTAAACATGTGGGGTCATTTTTTAGTTAAATTTTAATATAAATTAAAATATTAAAAATAGTAGTGTGACCGTTTTAAATTTACTTTGGCCCTGTTTGGTGCAGCTTTTTCTCTGCTCTTGCTGGCCGCAAAAGCTAAATATGATAAGTTGAGGCGTTTGGATACCAGCTTCTAGGTTCCAAACCCAAAAGCTATTACTTCCTAGAGATGTTAGAATTTAGGTGCTTCTCAGAACCTGCTCTAGCTTCCTCGCACGCGACCTGACTCCTCTTTCCTCTTCTTCACGTGCGACGCTGCAGACGCTCCAGCTTCCTCACACACGACCTGACTCTTCTTTCCTCTTCCTCACGCGCGACGCTGCACCGCTGGACCTTCTTCTCTTTGCCGCTAACCTTCTGCCGGACTATCGACACCGCCAACCTTCCTCTCGCCGTAGCTGCCGCACGAGGTCTTTCTCTACTCCTCGAGAAAGGCTTTAGCAATGGCGAAGGCTCATCCAAACATGGCTGCCTTCACTGGGTCTTCGATGAGGCGCAAACCAGCAGCTCTCAACGGGCTTCATCAGCAACAAATCCGGCAAGGTTAGGGCTTGAGCGGCGGCAGATCTTCCTTGGGCGAGAGTCGCCGATGGGAGAGCAGCGAGCGCGTCTAGGTTCCTTGGTCCGGATCTACGCACGCGTCCTCCACAGGCGACGACGATGAGTTCCTTGGGCGGTGGATCCGGCGACGGTCCTCACCGGCGACAAGGAGTTCGGCGGCGAAGGTAGGCCCGGTGACCACTCCTTCCCCTGTTCTTCCGGCTTCGGTCGTGAGGAAGGGGACGTGTGAGTCATTGGCTGCTTTCCCCTTTTTTTATTTTCATTTTAATATATCGTACTATAGGTAATAATATTATGAAAAACATATAAATATTTTTAGAAATAGTTTAGTTAATAGTAAAACACAGCTGACCAGCACAGCTATTTATCCAAACACCACTCAGCTTTTCTAGCCAGATATTTTTCATTCAGCACTTTTTCAATCAGCAGAAGCTAAAAGCTTCAGCTATGCCAAACAGACCCTTTATAAATTATAAGGCTTTTTATTTTAGTAGGTTCTAGTTTCCAATGAACGGAAGCATTCATTGTTAATTACCCCTAAGGATTTTAGGGTACCTTTGATTAATAGATATATAACATATAATAGAATAAAGACAAATGGTTGAAAGAATTCATAATTTCGCGCCATGACACAGTTTACAATTTGGTTACAAGAGTACACTCTCAAGATTGATGTTCATATGACATAGGTCATGGAGACAAAATCTGAGTTGCGTTGTAACAACTTTGAGGAACTACGCCCCGATATGAAGTATCGATATACGCACCTCCCAAACAACGTCATCGACAACACGCCTTAGGAATTTATCATCCATGACTGTGTTCGAATCAAGTGGACGAGTTGAGTGAATGAGCCACTAGGCTAAATGTTCAAGATTTGGGTGAATGGGCCGGTGGGCCAAACATTCAGAATTTGAATAAACAGGCATATTGGTCAAACGTTTAAAACCTAGTGAACGGGTCGTGGAACCAAACGTTCGAATTTGGATAAATGGGCCTTGGGGCTAAACGTTCAAAATTTGATGAATGGGTCATGGGACCAATCATTCATAATTTGGGGTGAATGGGCAGTGGGGCCAAACGTTCAAAATTTGATGAACGGGTCATGAGACCAAACGTTCAAAATTTGGGTAAATGGGTCATGGAACCAAATATTTAGAATTTGAATGAACGAGCCAATGGGCCAAGCGTTCAAAATTTGGGCGAACGAGCCAATAAGCCAAGCGTTCGAAATTTGCATAAACGGGCTGGTGGGCCAAGCGTTTAAAATTCAGATGAACGGGTTGTGAGACCAATCGTTTAAACTTTGGTGAATGAGCCGATGGACCAAACATTAAGAATTTGTTGAACGGGTCATGAGGCCAAACGATCGGAATTTGAATGAATGGGTTGTGGGACCAAACGTTCAAAATTTGGTGAATTGGCCGTGAGGCCAAACATTCAAACCCTAGGTGAACGAGCAAATAGGCCAAACGTTTGGAATTTGCATAAATGGGCCGGTGGGCCAAGCATTTAAAATTCGGTAGAGTTGGTGAATGAGCCGATAAGCTAAGCATTCGAAATTTGAATGAACGGGCCGATGGGCTAGGTGTTTAAAAATTGGGTAGAGTTCGTGAACGGGTTGTGGGACCAAACGTTCAAAATTTGAATGAACAGGTCGTAGGTCCAAATATTCAAAATTTGAATGAACAGGTCGTAGGTCCAAACGTTCAGAATTTGAGAACAGCTAAAAGATGTCTTTGATCGTAAATTCGAGATCAAACTCAGAAAGATCAAACCTAATTTGGTAGGAGTCGATGTTTGGATCACCTTGAGTGCTATCCAATTGGTTGAGATCCGAGTAAATTAATTTTAGCCATTGAAAGTGTGATTCGTAAATCTGCTTTGATCCAGATCCTTGATCAAAAATCCGAGGGTGGATTTGGGAAGATCTAATCTAATTAAGTAGGGATCAACATTTGGATCGCATTGAAAGCCGTCTGATTGGCTTTGATTTTTGTGAGTTAATTTCAGCCGTTGAAAGCTTAACTTGTTGATATGCTCTAATCCAGATCTCAGATCAAAAATCTGAGGGCATATCTGGAAAGATCTGATTCAAATTTGTAAGTATTGATATTCAGATAATTTTGAGAGCTATCTAATTGGCTGATGTTTGTCCAAACTTATCTTGGCAGTTGAAAGTTTGATTCGCAGATATGCTTGGATTTAGAATTCTAATCAAAAATCTGAGGGTGGATCTGGAAAGATCTAACTCAGATGAGTAAGAATCAATATTCAGATCATTCAGAGCTATCCGATTGGCTGAGATTTGTGCGAATCAATCTTAGCCGTTGAAGGTTCAATTCACATATCTACTTAGATCTAAATTTCTGATTGAAAATTGGAGGGCAGATTTGGAAAGATCTGACTCAGATGAGTAAGGATCAATATTCAGATCATTCTGAGAGCTATCCGATTGGCTGAGATTTGTGTAAATCAATCATAGCCGTTGAAAGCTTAATTCACAGATCTGCTTAGATTTAGATTTCTGATTGAAAATCGGAGGGCAGATCTGGAGAGATCTGACTCAGATGAGTAAGGATCAATATTCAGATTATTTCGAAAACTATCCAATTGGTTGAGACTTGTGTGAATTAATTTCAGTCGTTGAAGGTTTGATTCATAGATTTGCTTAGATCCAGATCTCAGATCGAAAATATGAGGGCGGATTTGGAAAGATCAGATCTAAATTTATATGGATCAACATTCGAATCATTTTGGATGTCATTAGATTAGCTGAGATTTGTGTAGATCAATTCCAGCCATTTATTGCATTTGAATCTGGTTGATCAAATCTGTTCCATTAGTTCTAAGTTTAATCCAGACCGTCGATTGTAAGTGATTAAATCTAGACCGTTAGATTTGAGTTTAATCCTCGCCATCGATCGTAAGTGATTAAATTTGGGCCGTTTAACTTTAAATTTGATCCGAACCGAGAATCATCTTCCTGATTAAATTGGGCCGTTAGATCTGATTAGAAATTTGATTACGCCCGTAAGATGCGTTTTCGTCTTCCGCCGCCCATTGTCCTGCCTTTCATCCACGAGACGCTCGGTGGCTTCGGCCGAGATCTCTCCGCATCTCCCCGAAGTGGTGGCCAGAGTTCAATGCCGGCCGGTGGTGATTCGGTGTCAAGCGAAGTCACATGCGTGACTTTCGTTCAAAATAGGATTGCCAGACATAAACGTTCGATTCCGGTGAACCATCCACCGGATGAATGCATCCTCTTGCCCACGGATTCGCACACTCAAAGAGATGTCGTGGACGAAATCTAGGCTCCATCAAGCTGCTGGATGTTGCACGTGAAAGTGAGAGGGGATCGCCGGAAGACCTGTCGATTCTGGCGATCTGACCGTCGGATGGCCGGATCCTTCTGGTCATCGATTTGCATCACCCAGGAGAAGGTGTGGCCAAAGTTTTGGTTCGATCGGATAAACGGATGTAGAGTTAGATGGGAAGAGGTGTCTGTCGGCGAAAGTTGAAGGGATCACCGGAAAAAAAACATTCGTTTCCGGTGATCCAGACGGCGGATGGCCGGATCCTTCTACTTTTCAGTTCGTAAGATCGAGGAGAAGGTTTGTCCAAAATTTCAATCCGATCAGGTGGTCAAATGTCGAATGCGAAGAGGAAGGATGTTGAAGTTTTTTTCTTTTCTTTCGAGCAGCGAATGCAGTCGTCGAGTTCTGTGGCAACACATATTCTGATTTCTATGCCTAGCCGTTTGAATTTTTTTCAACGCTCAAATAAAAAAAAGCCACAAGAGCTTCTCTTCTCATATGTAATTGATTTATTTCAGAGTTTACTCTCCATCAATGGTTGTTTATTTCGGAGTTACCTTCTACATCAGGGTGTGTTTATTTTAGAGTTGTCTCTCCATTGTTTATTTCGGAGTTGCTTTCTTCATCATAGTGTGTTTTATTTCAGAATTATCTCTCCATCAAAGGCTTCTTTTTTTTTTTACTGTCGTCAAGAGAATGCCCCCCCCCCCCCCCCCAAAAAAATTTGATTTCCTTCCCTCTTTTTTATTTTTATTTTTGCTATTTTTGATAGAGGCATGCGACCACTTTTCCCTGTATTTTATTATATTTTTTTGTAACGTTCCAAGGTTCCCTCGTTCTATGCTATTTTATTTTTATTATTTTTTTTGTTTTCCACGATGCCCATCATGGCTCCTATTTTATTATTTCATTATTATTTTTTCTTCTTTCCACATTTGTATCGCTCCAAAAATAGATGATTTTTGCCTTCGAAAGCTTCCCACTCTCTCTTTTTTTCTCTCTTCATCCAAAATATTATTTTTATTATTTTTGGTTACGTTGGAAAGCTTCCCACGATCTCTCTTTTCTTTTTTTTTATTTGTTGCCACGGTCGCATGTCATGGCACATTTATATTTTTTATTTTGGATGTCCACGTTGCATCATTATTGGTCAAAATTGATAATTTTGACCAACATATAAGGATGTTGAGAACAGATAAATAAGAGTTAATTAATTAGTAATTAATTAATCAATTAATAATTAATTAATTAATTAAAAAAAAAATTTCCGTCAACAAAGCAAAAGCACTAGGACTTTCAATCCTCTGCACCCAGGAGGGGTTCAGTGACTCACTACCCATATGAGTATGCTTACAGAATCACACCTAGATATATCTGTGTGTAGGAGTGGATGACTCGTCACAACTCCCAACACTCACAAAATTTCTTAGCTGCACTCCTCACTCGTTGTAATACCCAAATCGGGCCGATAAAGATATAACAGTACCTATGTGTGAGCAAGCAAGACCAACCCTTTGAGGGGTCGAGCTGAATAATAGTAGATAATAACAACCAACCCTAAATGGGCTTACACACTAAGCTGTCACGCCCACAATTATGTTAATTATTTTTTTTATAGATTTCCACGTGAGTCAACGCTTGACTCGAGTCCAAATTTGTCAACGCGACTATCACAACGGTCGAAACCACTGGATTGGGCGTGACTGGCGGAGTCGATTCCTTGAACCGACTCCCAGCCTGACTATGGACTCAATCACTCGTCCAAAGATCAAGCCGGCACCCGGCGATCGAGGACAGATGTTAACGCGGCGTCGCACGCCGGTGACAGAGGAAAAGATCATTTGCCCGGAGGCGACCACGCCAACCGGCGCTAGCCGGCACTAGCAAACTCACGCTCGCGCGAAGGCGAGCACGGCAGCGGAGTAAACGGGAGAAAGATGGTGGCGTCTGCCACCTGCTACAGCGGCGGAAGGGAGGTCCGGAGGGCGGCGGCAGTTGGTTGGACTACCCACACGCGGCTGGAGGCAATGGAGGACTCGCGTTCGCCGACTCCTTCAGTAGCTGGCGCAGGGTGACGAGGGGAAGCTCGCAGCCACACGACAGGAGCGAAGTTAACGTTGAGCCACTCTAGCGCGAGTGAGGCGACCGTCGGCCACCGAGAGAGAATGCCGAAAGGGGAGGTGAGGAGAAGACCGCACGCAGGCGGCGAGGGAAGCAAGGTAGCTCCGCACACAGGCGGAGAGAGCTCGGGTGATGAGCAGAACCGCGTTCGCACGCAGGCGGGTCCGGGCCGGGAGTTCACGCGCATAGGCGGCCGGCGCCGGACGAGAGGGAGGCGAGGAAATTGGCCACGATAAGCAGGCAAACGACGAGAGTTCGCCGGACCGGAATCGCGGCCGTGAACGAGGGCGAAAGAGGGAGGCTGTACCTCGGCGGACACCTGGCCGCCGGCTCCTTCCAGTCGACGACATTGATGCCCGGATGCACCTTCCAAGGTGGTCTGACGGTGAGGTCTCCGGTGAGGTCAACGACGACAGCGCGGAGAAGACGCCGACGGCAACGACGAAGAAGGAGACGGAGCTTCCCGCGGTGTTCCACCTCCCACCCACACCACCGGAACGAGGGGAAAGCTGCGTCCACAGATGTCCGGCGAGAGTGCCGTGATTGGAGGAGAAGACGAAAGCAAAGCAGTGGGATTTTCGTTTGAAAGTCCCGTGAGGGAGCCGACCGCGTCCTCTCCCCTTTTTCCTCTTTTCAGCCCACGACTCCGCACGAACTTTGAGCCGTCCTGTCAGCCTCACCCGTCGCGTCAGCGTCCAAACCCACGCGACGAATTCGCGCGCCTGACGAACGTTGCGTGAGTTGGATCCGGATTCGGGCTGCGCCCAATCCGGTCCGCTGATCCGCCTCAACTAGGATGCATAGGAACGGGCCGAGCTGAATCTTTGGAGACGGCCCAAAGATTCGGCCCGTAGGCCTAACACTAAGCATAAGAGGTCAGTCAAGTAGAAATCCTAGAAGAACTCGATCAACTATGTTGGTACAATAGTTAGATTTAAAACTCGAGGAGATTAGTTGCTACCTTTGTAGTGTGCTTTGTTCTTCATGCCTCGGACCATTGAAAAAGCCTCCATGTAAAGCTAGCACTAGTAACGGGTCGGGTACCTACGGTTTTACCCTAAACCCGAACCCGATTAGCTACTCGAACCCGCTACCTAAATTCGACCCAAACCCGGGTCGGGTATTTAAACGGGTACCCGCAGGTACCCAATTAAATAAAAAAAATAATTTATTTATTATTTTATTATATAAAATATATTTTAAATATTAAAATTAAAATAAATATATTTATATAATAATTATTTATTATTATTTTTATATTTTTAATAGTAATAAATATTTATATAATAGTTATTTTATTCTTATTTATATTCTAATAATAAAAATTTATATTTATATTTTTTTATTGAAATCGAGTATCGGGTACCGGGTACTCACATCCCTAAAATCGAATCCGATCCGTTTAGTTAATCGGGTGCCCAAACCTGCCATAAATAGGTCAGGTTAGGTACCTAAACCCGTCGAGTGAAATTTCCACCCCTATATAAAGCCTTAGCTAATCACCACATGTCGAACCCAAGTTTAGGCACACATGTGGAGCAAATAGCCCCTCTTCCCTATCTATCCTCCAAAATTTAATCTCACACGCTATTGTTATGTAAACCCTGAATTATGTTCAGCTAACTAGCAAAACACAATTGCATTTCATTAATAAATTATAAATAATTATACAAATATAAAAACCTCAAAAAAAAGAAAATTATAAAAGTATTAATTTGTTAATATTTTATTTACATAATAATAATAATAATAATATTTTTATTTAAATAATAATAATATAAAAATTTTATGAAAATATAAAAAAAGAAATTTATTAATTTATTAAAATTAAAAATCTATAAAATAAGAAAAATTAAGAAAATGAGAAAAATTTCTATTGTAAAATTTTTTAAAAAAATATTAAAATATTATTTATTTTAGATCGAATCTGTTATAGGTTGCCTACGTACCCCACTCAAAGGAGAAATAAGGCCTATGTAGTTCTCTTTTTAGAACTCTTTTTATAACTTTCTTTTTAAAAAATTTAGACTGCACGCGCTTACATACTCTCCACAATATTTTGAGAAGGATCAGGCATATCTACTTTTATTTTTATAATGTTTATCCATAATTACTTTCGCTTGCACTTTCAAAACTTTGTTCATTATCATATAATGAAGTTGAATGACCACCTTTATCTTGAAGACAATCTTCAGCATCTAACCAATCTTTAAGACAAATGCACATTTCAACGCTTTTTTCATTCATTCGGCTTCGCTTCTCATCGATCACCCTACCGCCTGCACTAAAATAAGACTCTGATGCTACTATAGACACCAGAAGAGTTAGTATATCATGTGCCATAGCAGAAACCATTGGATATGATTTTCCTTGTGATCTCCACCATGATAAAATATTAAAATTCTCAATTTCTTCTTTTATAAGTAAAAATGTATTATTATTTTCTAAAAAAATATTAATTTATTAAAATTACTAGATCTACTTGATGATGTACTTTTTTATTTAAAATTGAGCGTATTCTTCCTGTAATATTTTTACTACTAGTAGATATATTAGTTTGAGGGAGTGTTGGATTAATTATATTTCTAAATTTTAAATTATAAACATTATACATTTCATCTAACAAGGAAGAAAGTTCATTTTTTTTTCTCATCAACCCCTTCAAGTTGCATATTTTTATAATATTCATCTAATAAAATATGAATACCTTTTAATTTAAATCTAGGATTCATAATTAAAGCTAAACAATATAAAGGAGATATAATTTTTTAATTTTTTTAAATTTTATTTTCATTTGTAAAATTAATAAAAAAATATTTTCATCATTTCTATATTTGGAAAAAAATTTACTAACTAAAACTAAATGTTCTAAAATTAAACATAATATAGGATAATAAACACTAGATAAGTGATTGCTAGCATTATAAAAAATTTCTAAAATATTATGTAATAATTTTGCTTTTCTCCCAATCTTTTTCTTTGATATTCCTATCAGGTATTCTTTCATTATAAAATAATATAAGAGGATTTTTAAATGGAAAACATATTGTTAGCATATCATATGTAGAATTTCATCTTGTTTTAATATCAAGTTTAAATTTTTTATATGATAAACCATAAGATTCACATATTTATCTAAAATCTTGATTTCTAGAAGTAGAAGAAGTAACAAATCTAACAACATTTCTTAATTTATTTGTATGTTCATTTACTTCTCTTATTCCATATTGAACACATAAGTTGAGAATATGACATGCACATCGTATATGAAAAATATTAGATTCATCATTCTTTTTAATTTTTCAACTGCACTGTCATTATTACTTACATTATCAAAACTAATTGAGAATTTTTTTATTAATTATATTATATGAATGCAAAATACTATAAAATTATCTAAGTATAGCATTTGCAGTATGAGGATATTCAAAACTTTTAGATGTAATAATTCTTTTTTATATAAGAAAATCACTATCTATAATGTGCCATAATACACTTGTAGAAATAATCAGAATGATTGTTAGTCTAAATATTAGATGTTAAAGAAATACTAGAAATTAATGCATTTAAAGTTTCTAAAAGATTATTTTTATACTCAAAAATTTTTTTAAGGTATCCCTACACATGGTTTGTCTACTTACTTTTTTATATTTAGGTTGTAGTGATTTATTTATAAATTTTTAAAATTTTTAATTTTTTTCTAAAGAAAATAATTGTTTATCCCAAACAATAAATTTAGCTAATTCTTTTATAAAATTTTCAGTAGAATAATTAAAAATTTTTAATGAACTAAAGGAAAGGTTGAGAGTAGCGTGCACGCGATTTGAGTTTGGTGACTTTTGACGTGGCGAGCCAAATGACTAGTTCCACTAGTTAATTTGTAACTCATTACTTTTTTGTACTTCTTGCAACTGGCTTTGTCTTGGCTATCGGTTATCACCAAATTAAAGCTCTTCCAAATATCACTCGCATTTTTTCCACCAAAAGTAGTGGATTCGTAAGGGTCTGCACTACATCCCTCCTCTCCCTACATAGTATTAGTAGGTTTATTATGGTATTGTTCCTATTGGTTTAGATCATTAGGTGGAGGGTTGACATTATGGACTTGTGGCATTACGAGATTATTTGATCTCATTAGCTCATTTGTAACTCTTCAATCTCCCATGGCAATGGATTTCATTCTATCGTTGTTAAATCCGGCAATTAATTCTATATATAATATTAAAAATTAGTTAAAAATTTTGTGAAACAACATTAAATAATACTAATATATATATAATAATATAAAAAATTACATATTAAAAAATTATTAATTGAAATGAGCTTAATAAGAAGTAGAGACTTTAATAACTTGAACTTAAACATAATTAGGAAATAAATATATATATTAGAACATTTTTAAATTAAATAATAATTATATTATAAAAGTAAATTAAATTAATATTTAATACATACTTAATCTTAATCACGTGACTAACCGAGGGAGCTTTGAAGTATTGATAGCTCGAAGTCTCAAACACTTGATGCTTAAGTGTGAGTTCAATTAAGAAAATAATTAAAACTCAAGACTTAAAAAGAGATTAACAAAATATTAAGAGAGAGTGAAAAATTTATCCAAAGCTAGTTGGAAACTTGTGTGAAGAAGTGAGGGGGTTGGGGGCCAATTTATAGGGATGAAGTGGATATAAATTTATAAATTTATCATCTATTTTTTTAATTAAAAGGGGGTAAAATAGTAATTTTATAACTAAAAGATAATTATACTTCTAAATTTAAATTTTTTGGATACTTTATGAGGGCATTAAGGTAAAATAGCAAAGGTAGAATTTGAATTTGGGTCTTAAATTCAAATTTGGAAAAAACAAAACCGCTAATGGCGTGTCGTGCTTGGGTTGGCCCAGTCATGTGCCATGCCCGGCACGACCCGGTATCGTACCGGGTCGGGCTTAGCCCACGTGCTTGAAGGGTTTAGCCCAGCCCGGCCTAGAACGGGTTGCGGGCACCCGTGGCCCATTGACTAGGTCAATGGGTCATGTGGGCTGCGGGCCGGCTAGGCCCATTAGCCACCTCTACTGCTTGCCTTCCTCATGAGAACACACACGCGAGTCCGCCTTCAGCCATAGTTCATCGTCTACCTCACCGCCTGTCCTGGGTACATCGGCCACAGTCGAGGCTGCCGGAACCCTAGCTGCCACGCCACCGCCAAGATCGGAACCCTAGTGTCGGCGTTTGGGTTTGAGCTGCCGCTGCCTTGGACATGAGTTGGAGTCAAAGCCGAGCATCATGAGCAAGGTTGTCAAAAATGCATTCCGGGTCTTAGGATTTTCCGATCCTACGATCCAAATTAGGCAAACCATTCCGGAATGAACGTAGGATCTGAAATATGGTAGAATCTTACAATCTCACGATCTGGGTCTTAGGATCGGGTAGGATCTTACGATCCTATCGATCCTACTCAATCATAAGTTAATAAGTAAAATAAATTCATATTATATTAAAAATCAATAATCTATTATGTTAAAAACTTTTAATTGATGTGATGTAATTTTTCATTTTTAATTATGATTATTTGCTTTTTTTTTACCAATATTCATCAACTTAAGCTTGTTATCCTCTACAACTATATTTGTCTACTTTAATTATTTATTAGAATAAATTTTATAATATTTGTTATTATCATTTTTATTATCATTATAATGTATATCATTATCTTCATCATTTTTTATATTTTTATTTGTTGTCTTCATTTCACTGTATGTCTTTGTTGTTTCTAGTTTTATTGTACACCTTTATTATATTCGTCTTTTATTAACTTATCTCCATCATCATCACCTCACAAATATTCAATTTCATTGTTTTATACTATACAATTAATACAACTGAAAAATAGTATATATATATATATATATATATATATATAAAATTTTACTTATTAAAATATTTTTTATACTTAAGTCTAATTAGATAAATATATTTTAAAAAAATTATATATTTTAAATGATTTGGTAGGATCTTACAATCTTACGATCCGATTCTACGTTCCGATCCTATAAAGCCTTTATCGTTCCTAGATAGGATCTCGATCCTAACAACCTTGATTATGAGGTCAAAGTCGCAAACGCCACTAGAGAGGAAGTCAACCCCCACTCATAGCTTGGAGTCATACGTTGGCATGGAGGAGGTCATCGATGCCAAGGATGCCACCGCTAACACATAGACGCCTCTTGATCTTGTCCACCAATGCGAGTAAGGAGGGATGCCGCTGCCTAGGAGACGTTTGCAAAGCATGATGAAGAGAAAGAGGGCAATGCTGCCACCTTTACCTTCACCCGTTACAGCCAACACCTATATTAATATATCTTATTTATAATTCTTACTTAGGTAAAAAGATTATTTATTTCTGCTTAAGACCACAACACAATAGTTCATTCAAACACATTTTCTAACCGGTAAAAATTAAATCCAAATGTCAAAAATTAAATCCAAACACCTTTAACTTTTATAATTAGCAAAAATTAAAACAATCAACTATGCCAAACGCACCGCGAAGTCTTGCCAACATGACCCAGGCGGCCACAACCTTGTCATCGGACAGTGTCCATGGTGTTTTGGTCGATGGTCAATGGATTCCTAGTAACATAGAGGGCAGGGGAGAAGATAATGACTCATAATGACTTTCAATTCTTAAAAGCAACAGCTGCAGGCAAGAGATCCAATAGTGGCATCCTGCTGCCGCAATTTTATTTTATTTTTTTTAAAAAGAAATAACCCTTCATTGGCTGCCTTTCTAGTCAATGAGTTTATAATAAATAAAAAAAAAAAAATAATTGGTGGATACTGATGTTGATAAACGTAAAAGCTGTTCTTACATCAGAGGGACGGCCTTTATTCTTTGCAGTTTTATACTTTTCCAGAGTAAACAAGCGAATTATGCAGATTTCCATCAAAACAAAACCTATCTGATGTTGAACAAGATTAAGCTAAAAACTGGTGTGCTAAAACACTAACAATTTCAGATCCAGAACACTAGAAGTGAAATATTATACAAGTCGCTGATATGCGTCTCCCCTCGTGTACAACAAACTTTATGGAGTTCTAGTAGCTTCTGGTCTTTTAACATCTCCACTCCCATGCTCTGTTGCTGAGCTCCTGTGAGTATCTGCGGCGGCCCCTTCGCCAATACCTGCATCCTGCTTATTCCCACGCCCATCCACGGCGGTGCTGGGAACGCCTGTCTGTGGAAATCCGGCCAAGGCTGGTCCATGAGCATTAGCAGCACCTCCATGAGATGGTTCAGCAAGTGTACTGTGAACACCGTTGACAGTGCCAGGTCTCATGCCTAAATGGCCTGGGCCTGGGAACATCATTCCTTGGGCTTGGTTGTACTGCAAGGGAGCTCGGGGAGGGAACATGGGTGCCTGCTGCTGCATGAAATGGCCTCCCTGCGGTATCGAGCCATGGGGTATTATCATCTGCACAAAAAAAAAACATTATATATGAGGGAATTAACGCAAAGGAGTAGAAGCTATAATTCCAGAAATGGTACAAATACTGACTTGGGGACGAACAGCAGGTGCATTTGGTTGGGCGTCTGCAATCGCAGCAAGATACAGAAGATTCTTTTGCAGCTGGGCTTGGTACCTGAAACCATGTCAAATCTATCATTTGAACAAGAAATAGGCATCCTCATCGAAAGAAATATCCAAATTTAATAGTTGCATCGCGTTATAGGGATCTCTTTTCTTGCTGGGTTCCATAGTGAAACTATAGTCTAATCGCAAAAGAGAAGATAACTAAACACTACTCTTTTTTGTTTTAAGTTGTATATGTTCAGTTAGTCGAATGAGCTAGTAGTTGCATTTTTGCTGATAGACCAACTACATAATATTTTGCACTAAGAAAACCATGGTCCATGATTAAGCAACAAAGAACCGTAAACTAAAACCTATCTGCATAACCTTCAACAGTTGAGAGAACATTCCGAGGAGGGGAGTTTGGTTCAAGGGATGTTGATCCCCTCGATAATCATGTTATCTACATTTCTGTGTTTGACTTGTAAAAGCATCTAAAATTAATCATGTATAAGTTTGCTTTGCTTTTCAATCTGTATTTATTTGTATATAAAAATATAATTTCGCCCTATTTGTTAGTAATTTGTATGTACTCATAAGTTTGTCATGAACAAGATTGTCTGGAGGTATACACACATGTACAAATGACGTATACCTGTCTGTAGGCAAACAAAATCCATAATCTGGTTACTGGCACGAATAATTGACTCAACTCAAAGCATAGGATTCCAATATAAAGCTGATTACCCTAATCCATAGCCAAATTTCTGTAAATTAATAAGCATATGCAACTTAAAAACTTTTAACTAATATATGTTGCCATTCTTGAAAGTCCACTATGTTGCTGCTCTTAAAAACTTTTAACTAATAGGCATAATAGGCAAAGAAGTGCGTAAAGAGTTAACTAGTTCAAGAAACAATTTATTGTCACAAAAACAAGATACCTTTTTACTTGATGTGTATTCTTATAACATAAGAAATGATTTTATAGTCAAAATTTCAAGGACACCCAAGAGTGATTAAAATCACTTCATGTTTTTGTTGTTATTAATTAATGCATTTTGGTCTAAGGATCTCCATGAAAAAAATTAAATGACCCAAGTACACATCTAGAAAATTGAATCAAATGGGGAAAGTAAATTCAGTTCTTATATAGTTATATGAATTCTAGGGTTACTGAAAAATCAACGAAATACAAAATTTAAAGAGATCAAAACTGAATCTGATTCTAAATACACAGCACTTACAATATGAAAGCTCATCAGTGAGAATAATTGTTAAGAAATATCAATATCCAAAATAAAAGAATACAAATTCTATGCATTTATCTGTCACCACGAGAGAAAGGACCAAAAAGAACCTGAAAGAATTAGGAAAGAAAAGTGCATGCGGGAAGGAAAAGGGATGATTCAATTAGAATCATAAAAAAAATTTGTAAAGCCAGATTTGATTTTGAAGACTAAGATCTCCTTGAGACTGTTGTAACATTAATAATTCATTATACATTTACTTGCATGATGGGATGGTAATATGTTAATAAATTGTGCATGCATGCAAATAATTGTATCTGAGTGAAAAGGGAATGCAAAATACAATCAGAACTTACTGAGCACATTCAGCTAATTTTCCCAAGTTCTGATTTTCCAATATTGCCAATATGAGCTGTTTGTTTTCATCCAAGTACTGCATTGACGAAAGAAGCTATAAGTAACACATCCTCACTCTTTCTTAACATAACTAAATGAAAGAATAAAAGCAGGCCAAAATTAAGATTCGGGATCAATATTCAAATAGGGTAATATACAAAAGGCAAATGTGGTGGTGGAGGGTGTGCGTGTGTGTGTGTTGGTGGTGGTGGTGGGGGATGGGGGGAGGGATGTGAGGAGGGATAAAGTAAAGTAACAAACAAAGACAAGGAACAAATATCACTGTTATACAAATCACATAATGCTGCGTGCCAAGATTAAGAGGAGGAAGATATACAACTTTTGGGTCATGGACAAATATGACATCATATATCCTGACATAGCATATAATCCATCACAGAGCTGAATATAAATACAAAACAAATGAAGTAATCTTGAATAACAGTCTCCAGGATAATGATTGCAGCATAAAAATCTAGCCAGTTGGATTCTCTAAGATTTTAAGTGTTTCCATTAAAAATGTGTATCAAGGTAGTTGTTTGCGAAGCTCTCATACAATATTATGTATAGCAATATTTGAACCAAGCATTTTACGTGACTAAACTAAAGTCGCAATAAAGTGTTAAAGAACAATAGCCAATGATAATTGGCATTAAGATTATACTATGATTTTAGTCCATCTTTTGAGTGAAAGTATGCCAAAAGAGATGGAGAGGACAGTATTACAAGCTCCAGCACTAGAACCCAGACTAAAGAATTAGTCTCACACCAACAGTAAGCAAACTAACAAGACTGACACACATCAATGGCAGTAATGACATGCACAAGTTTTTGAATCATATCCAGTATAAGCAAAAAAAGCCAAGCTAATCATCCTTGCCATATTTTGAGCCCAAGAAAATTTTCATTGTTTTATACTATATAATTAATACATCTAAATAATAGTATATATATATATATATATATATATATATATATATATATATATAATACTAGATCGATATATATATTTATTTTTTATTTTTTAGTTATTAGAATATTTTTCATTCTCATAAGTCTAATTAGATAAATATATTTTAAGTGATTTAGTAGGATCTTATGATCCGATCCTACGTTCCGATCTTATAAAGCCTTTATCGTTCCTAGTTAAAATCTCGATCCTGACAACCTTGCTATCTAGTTAGTGCAATGACCTCAATAAAGTAATTTTTACCAAACCTTGAGGTGATACATTTTTCTCAAGTCTTAAAAGATATTTGCTTAAAGAAGGCCATAATAATGTTCTACTTGGCACCTATTCAACATAATGTAACAAGAAGAGGCAGAAGGGTTTCGTCCAATCTATTCATTGAGTTTGATGCCAAAACCAAAATTTGCCTTTACCCAAATTAGAACAAAAGATCAGGTTTTTTTAATTAATGATCATGGATTTTAATATCAGTCAGCACTGGTGCAGTAAGCCCAACATGAAACAGTGCAGTGCCAGTGCTAGTGCACCCGGTACAGTTGGGACTATGTATCAATATGTATAGTATGTACCTATCAGAGCCATGAAATATAGAAAGAGGTTATAAACAACGGGTTTATATGTACATGGAAGTAGGGGCACCAAATTTCATGTTGATGCCAAAAGCCAAACGGGATTTGATTTGGTTTAGGTTTTCTTAAATCTTATTCGGTTTAATTTGACTTGGATTTTAAAATTGAAAATAAAAGTTAGCTCACTGTTTGAATTAGAAATTCCTGTACAGTTGAACCCAAAAAATTAATTTATTTATTGTTATAATTAAATCATTTTAAATTTAAATATTAATAATGAATCTACAAAATTGTAAAAAAAAGCATTGTCAATGTGTTTCATAACTATTAAAATTTTTTTATCAAAAATTATAAATGTAAAATAAATCAGAGCATTGAAATTATGGTTTACAACTAATCAAATGAAACCTAAAATTTTTTGGCTCAATTTTAGTTCAGTTTTAGCTTACTTTGGTTATAAGGTTTAGCATAAAATTTTGGAGTAAAAGAATATCAGTTTAGTCAGTTCAGTTCAATTTGGATTGAAAAGTGAGGGAAATACTCAAAAAGCTTTCTCAAGATAAGCATCACAATGTTAGAACAACTAGAACATGCAAATTTACACTCTGAAAAGGCTAAATGCAAGCATCACATTATACACATCAAAGTGAACAGTATAAGCTCAAGATAAGCATCACAATGTTCAAAACGAAAAATGTGTCTAATATAAGTCAATCAAAGTTCATGGTCATTAGAATAAGATCTTTGGTTCCTCATATTAAAATATCAAAGTTTTCCAATTAAAACGTAATAGATCTTCTATGTATTTCTCATCATCCTAAGTGTATAGCAGACAAACAAAAACAATTTCAGACCTTTCTCAGCAAAACTCATCCCTTACTTTGAAGTTTGAACATGGCCATGAATGCACAACCTAATCTTCTTAACTAAAAATCTATTCTTTCTGGAACCTCAGAATGATCACACTAAAATTGTAGTGGATGATTTTGACGTACAGTAAAGGTGCATAATCTGGATTATGAGGCAGGCAGCTGATTGAAGAGAATCGGACCTTCTATTACCACGAAAGACAAGTTTGAAGGTAAAAAGGGCATCCCAGCTTAAAGCCATCAGAAGAAATATTTATTATTGATTAAATCTCATAGTTGGTATTATCTTTGGATTTCCCCATGCAATTCTTCTGTGCACTCTCCATGGCTTAATCTCTCATGGCTTTATACCAAAATTCGTTTTAGTATAGAAAGTGCAGTTTTTATTCACAGAAAAATCGAACCAAAACATTTCATAATTATTCCTAATTGGCATTGGATCACAAGCCCAACAACATACCAGTCATGAGGACCTTAAAACGCAGCAAAATACGAGTAGGTATATCAGGTAAAAGTGCAACAGTTACAATTTGAAAAACAGGAGACAGCAGTTTCATCTCAAGATGGCATATTGATGCGCGAACTTGTTAAACCCTAATCATAGCAGCAGAGGGATCCCGTTAAAAAATGATGAAAAGGGCGAAGGTTCACCTTTTGAATCTGTTCGGTGGTAATGCTAGCGATAGGGTTTGAGGACATGGGGTTCAGCGGATGCGCCGGCTGCTGCATGCTTTTCGGTTCGTGCTTCTTCGCTGATTCGATCTTCACGCACTTTTCCACGAAATCGAGGAGGATCAAATGGGAGATTTCTTAGCAAATTTATAGCTTGAAGGATATGGAGAAGAGAGAAGGGTTTCGATTTGGGCCTCGGGGGTTTGAGGTTTTGGGGCTGAGGGGTAAAGAAGAGTGGAACCAAAGACAGTTGACTCGACACTCGAGTCGCGGTGGATTGATTCTTTTTCGTAGCCCATGGTTCACGGATAATTTTATTTTGGTCCTCAACCTTCCACTTTAAACAATTTGGCCCTCCGACCATCAAAATTAGGAAAACGAATATGACTTTTTTCTGCTCTAACACCGATTCAAATTTTTTTTTAAAAAAAAAAATCAGAATAACTCGAACTGTTCAATTTTAGAGTTCGTTAAACTCCTCGTGCAACAGGAATCATGTAAAAAAAAAAATAACTTTGACCTCTGACCTCTGAACCAATCTGCCAAACCCTAGCAGACAACCTGAGGTAGAAGACTCAGTCGTTTACAATGTTTAATTTGTTGCAGCTGGATTCAACAACACCTCAGCTAGAGATTCTCCTCATGGGCCTTTCTTGTTCATTAGATAAGCGATGCTGATTCTTCCTCACCTCTACCTACAGAAGAATTAGACTGCAGTCAAAGATGTAGGTTTCTATTTTTTTCCTTCTGGAGAGTAAAAAGAACTAGTCAAATATCTTTGTACCAGCTCTCTCCACAGGGTGTGCAACACTTGCTGATCATATGATTCATGTTTTATCATGAATCCTTACTTGTTCTAGCTTCACAAACAAGGTTGTGAAGCTTCAGTTTTACAGAAGTTGTTACAATGGAGGGAAGTAAACCTAGAATTGCTACTTTGCATGAGAAAACAAGGAAGAGATTGGACATTTTGTTCCTAGTATGTTTTTCTTATCTCTACGGGAAATCCGGAATGGATGAAGTCTTGACTGACTACACATGGCTTCCTGTTTTGCAGCTTTCATGGGATTCATCATTCATCTGGCCAAACTCATTAGCTCAGCTGATTGAGGCCAGTGAAGCAACCATTTACCGATAAGCAGGAGAGAAGCCTCCAAATGACTTGAGTGAGGCCTGCAACTCAAAACCATTTTTTTAGCAATAGATGTAGGTCTGACTGACCTCAAGTTCAATTCCACGTTCCTTTATCTGTACTAGTGCTTGCAGAGTTCAATTGACCACTGATTAACTAGTGCTTATAGCCCCAATAGGCCAGTGAAGCAACTCTACCAGTAGCCTGAAAGCAAGCAAGAAGACAGTGGGCAAACAAATATAAAAGAAGCCCAGTTCTTTAGCCAGTGAGCAGGTCTCAGGACCAAGCAAGAAGTTTCCCAAGACTCAAAAGGGATTTTTTTTTCTCGTAATGTAAGGTAATGCTGCACTTGCCTCTTCAATCACCTGTGCCGATGCTTCCTTTCCTTCTCCTTGCTTCATCTCTTCTCTTCTTGTACTTCTCCATTTGAAATGGAGAATGCCATGCTAGTTCAACTCATTCAGAGGTTCTCTCCAATGTCATCCAGAAAAAGGAACATGATTGTTATCACAGTCAAATAAAAGCCTAGGTTACCAAACTCAATTTCATCCAGGGAGGGAAGTCAAGAATCTAGAGTTTGCTCAAGCTCCATGGACCTTAAGGCTTCCAGTCTTTTCCCGGCCAATGGAAGAGTAAGGGCCTCCTATTCTCTCTTTACTAGTCTTTTGTTCTTGTCATGTATTAGCTAATTTCTTGCTCAATTTCTTCAGCATTCCTTAGACAGTGACTCAGGCTTCTACTTCAATGGCAAAAGCAACCCTTTCGTAGATTCCTTTCCTGATCCACTCTGCAGGCATAACCTCAAGGAGACATCAGACTTTGTCAAGGCACTACCAGTGACCACCCCCAGGGGCCTTCTTGAAATCTCAAGTCAAAGGAGGGATAGATTAAGGTTGATGGGGCAAAAAAGTTTGGAGACTCCTTCCACTCCTGGGAGACCTTTGTTCAGCTTCAGCCCTGTGCACCTTCACAGAAAGAACATTCCCTCCAAGTGGGATGATGCAGAAAAATGGCTGATCGGTAGTTCTTGCCATGAATCCCCTGCTCATGTGGCAAAGCCAACCAAACACTCAAGGAAAGATGACTCCCTTATTGAGAAGAAGGTCAGCGTTGTTGAGAAAAAGGCTCCAAGTTCAATTATTTAGACTCTCGATGGACCAATTTTGTGTATGGACACAGATTTGTCATTCCACAGAACCTCTTCAGAAGTAATCCTTAAAGGTTGATAAAAAAAACTGTGACTTTCCTACCCTTAATGAATTCTTTGCTCATGTAAAATTTATCTTCTTTCAATTCTTCTTTTCATGGTTTTTCTGTTTCTTTTGACCTGTCTGAGCTTGCTTAGCTATCTATTTAGCCTTTTTAACATTTAGATTCCTCTTGTTCACTTGCTTCTACGTGAAATCTTTTATGCTTCTCTTTCACACTCTTCTTAAACATCTGCGCCCCTAGAATAATTGGAATGAGTTTCCAGAGGAATATTAAGCCTATCCATTTACCTTCAATGCAGATAAAAGTACAAACAATGTGGAGCAAATATACCCCACTGCTAGGCACCCCGAGTCATCTAATGAAGGCTTTGTTTTGAAAAGTTTGGACTTTGAGGTCAAGAAGGATGCAGAGATTGCTGGCACATTGGAGGTTCAACGCAGAGATATTGGCACTGAAATGACTCCTTTAGAGAGCTCAATGACAACAAGATGCCATACTCCCATTAAGAGCTCTTCACCAGCAAGGCACAACACTCCAACTGACATGTCTGGACCTCTGATTCCATCTAGCACTCGCATCAATGTTTCTGAGCTCACAGACTGCCGCTTTGACAAGCTCAATCTTTGCATACAAGATGAGTCAATCACCTCAAATTGGAGGTCACGAGAAGAGGAAGAGGTAGAGTTATCAAAGAGTTTGAGGCATTTAGATATCAATAGTGGAAGGAAGAGTCTTGGCATATCTCGGGCTTCTGCATGGATGAAGGAAGAGAGAAGTAAGAGTTGCATCAGGTGAGTTGTTTTGCAGAAAAATCATTTACAAACTACAGTGTTTTCATATTGTACGGATTAAAATTCATCTTTTACATCTTAATTGCACACATTTTCTCGCATTAGATATCAGAGAGAAGAAGCTAAAATCCAAGCCTGGTTAAACCTTGAGAATGCTAAAGCAGAAGCTGAATCCAGAAAGTTGGAGGTGAAGTAGTATAAAACTTGCGATTATGAATAATGAATTTATCAGAATACTCCAATTCGATCTATTTTTGTTCTGTTATTCACTTGATCCTGGCTTAAACATAATTATAACATTGACATTGCAAAACAAAAAGGAGAGGAAGTTCACATAGGATTTGGCATACTTGGAACTGCATTTCACTCACAACTTGTCAAATAATGTAGTGTTGCTACACCTGAATAATGCCTTTTTCTTTCTGCAAGTTGTGATCTAATTATTCAGAAGCCATATTGTGAAGAAAATGAACAGCAATTATTTCAATGCATTTCACTTCCTCGAGCCCCGCTACAGTATTCCTTTTATCTTCTTTCTTCTTGTCCCCCCTCACGTCCAATCCACATGTGCCTACCTGAAACACCTTTTCAAGTTCCCGATGCAACTGCTATCAATTTCTTTCAAAAAGAATAAATAAATAATAATAATCACGCTTGAATGGTTAGCCTTGAAAGTTGACCAAACTATTGCCTGCATTATAATCGCATCTTGTCTACTGATATTGAAGATTCAGTGATTTGTGCTTTTTTCGACTTGTTCACCATTCAATTTTTCTGCAAAATATTCGACTTTTTCTTAAATACAGAAAAAATAATCTGATTCATGATTTGTCATTCTAGGTGAAGATACAGACGATGAGATCCAATTTGGAAGAGAAGCTGATGAAAAGGATGGACATTGTGCAAAGGAGAGCTGAGGAATGGAGAGCAGCGGCGCAGCAGCGGCACTCACAGCAGTTGAAGAGGGCATCAGAGCATGCACAAAACAAAAAAAGGTACAAGAAGAGCTGCCATTTCTCCATCGACACAGCTTGTGGTTGCTTGCCTTTCAAAAACCACCTATAGACTGACTGCACACCAACTAAGCACATCTTTTCTATATACAGCGCATCATTGCATGAATACGATCCAATACATTGTCAATTCGTGGTGTCTTTTCTTTTTCTTTTTCTTTTTCCTTTTTTGTTCTTCCTATTGAAAAATTTCAGTGTCGATTCCTCCATGGATCCTAATGAGAGATTATTGGTCTTAATCTTTAGTTACGTCAACTCTGATATGATTTCTTGAGATCTTGATCATTGATTTTGATTTTGGAACCTTCAAGATTAATCTCGTGATCATGATCTTGACAATATGATTCTAGTTTACAAGTTTCTTTAAATGATCATTTTCAAGATTTATTTTGGGTTTTTTCGTGTTTACTGAAAAAATTTAAACCTAACACGAATGCAATTTCTTCAGAAAAAAAAAACCCCGGAAGCCCAGACTCATCATCAGCGAAGTGCATTTCAGTAGAACAGCCACTGGCTTTCCTCAATGTTCACCGAAGGAATAGCGACAAAAGCTCCAGTTAGTGAAAAGTAATTTATTGTTGCATCAGTGAAACAACCAATAATTGATTGGCGAGATTCCATCATACAGAAGCATACAAGCACAAAATAATCAGACCATGAAGAACGATTGAATGATTGCACACAACCACCCAGCAAGTTGCACTATTAACATTATAAAATGGATAATTTACAATTTTGTACTTCTTGTACTGAGGAACCACAATCGAGGGGCCGGCTCTTGACCTGATGATATCTATGGCATGCCTCCAGACCAGTAACACCAGTTAAAGAATGGTGTATCCTAGAAGCAATCCAGCATGAAATGCCATCGTCAAGATGCTTCATCATTTTCAAGTATTCACCCGAGCATAAAATCCGTGCAATACTCGACTTGGTGGAGGAACAGATTCACTTAACTTCGAGCACATGCCATTGTTACATTTGCATCCTGCTCAATCAGCTGGAGTTGCTCCACCTATTTTCAGTAGTTGCATCATCCAGTAGGTCTCTTCCTCTATAAGTTGTTACTTCATAATTGTATTTCAATGAACCATGACAAGTTTCATGCAGAAAAGAAGCAGGCTCAGACTCCATTCCTGTGCCTTTTGATTCGTTCTCAACAGCACCATTATGCCACACAACAAACTGTGCACTTCCTTTAAGATTGCCCGACGCAATTCTTGCTTCTCTGAATGGTGACAAGCATTTGTCTTTTGCAAACTGAATGCATGATTCTTTAGCAGCTGCAAGACATGCAGCCATCTCACGCTCTTCACATTGCTCTCGCGCTGCATAATCCATTCTAGTTATTCCAAAGAGAAATTTCCACCAAGGGGGTTTGCACTTGCTAGATGCAGAGATTGAGCACCCAACACGCACTCCATCCTAAATAACGACAGCATCAAATCAGTAAAGCAAGCGAAAACATATAATTATATACTTTAACAAAATAAATTAGTGGTAAGCTTGTCAAGAAATTAAAAATATGTGAGTAGCATTCGAAGTGCGCAAATAATGAACAGAATGGCAGATTTCATACACCAAGCGAACTAAGCATCAGGCATCAATCAACGGAGGTAATGACAGGTAAGATTAATGTTGTTTCATTGTGTTTTCAGTGGAAAATCCATGTTCCACGACAAGATCAAAGGATGTTTTCATAGAACATTTTCTCAAAAATACTAGCATTTGCAGATGCATGATTAAAAAGCATTTGTTAGTACCAACAACAACATTTACCTAACCGATCTAGAAAAGAGCATCCTAGACAAAGTAATAAAGATTGTTACAATCTGTTATTCTAGCCAAACCTTATTTCTATCCAAAAAATCCCTACAAGGTTTGATTCAACGACTTTCAAGATTTAGTAGTCATTGAAATTAATGGAGAGTAATGTCAGGAGCAGCTGTCATATGCTTTCTAGGTAACATTGAGAAACTAGTGATGGTAAGTAGAGAAAAATAAAAATTATAGTATAGTGAAAGACTAACAAACGTCATCAATATACAATACACAGATAATTCTGACTAGCTCAAATTTTTCATGTAAATTTGCTCGAGGGGCTTTCTCTTAATTGCACTGGAGAATAAGTCAGAAATGAAAAACATGCATAACAGCAAGTCCGGGATCTGAATGGGGGAAATGTAAACTTCCAACTTATTTGTTTACAAATAGAATGCTATTACTGACCAAAAGAAAAAAAAACATGTCGGAGGTTTTGATTGTAGAGCAACTGTCAATCTAGGTTACAAAACTCTGCAACCTGGAGCTAGTTTGTGCTCTTTCATGTATGCAGCTGTAGTAACTTACTGACTGATAAACTCAAGCCAGTCAGCTCGGCCAGCTGCAAAACCAAATTATTAATCTAGAGCATCATATTTATATACCAAAAAAGTAACTCAATACCTAGAGCATCATATTTGGTTCATTATCTATGGTCATTTTCTTCCAACTCTAAAGTGAAAATGGCTAAAGAGGAAAACGATCATTTGAGTAAAATACACAGCTGATTCTGCTGTTTGAGAATAGAGACAAGTTAACAACTCAAAACATGTAATGAGTTTTGAGACAATGGCACGATCTCAAATATGTGAACAGGGGAGGGGGGAAGGGTCAAATCTCAAATACGTGAACAAAGTTTCTAATGTCAATATCTTCATATTTCCCTACTCCATCAATAAATCAAAACCATTCTTCTAATCCTTAGCAAAGATTTTGGATCAAAGGATCTCTAGGCTTGCAAATGTTCAATAAGTGGAACGGTGACTTGTCATAGATACAAACAATTGATTAGTTGCTTCATTATTGTCTCATATTGGTAATCTTTAAAGAAATGTTGACAATGAACATTCCTAGTATATTTAAGGGGAAAACATATATACGTTTTCTAAAGGCACAATCATATAGTCATCAAGCTCTGTCAGCTGTAACTGAAAGATCTCAAAGGCAATAAGCAAAGTTATACATATTATTAAATACAAAGAGGACGCGGAAGCAAGAGGAGAACCTCGCATTGGGCAATCATCTTAGATCGGGTAGCTCGAAAGGCAGATCTCCAAGCGGCGGCGTCTCTGAAGGCTAGGACGAATTGGCAAGCGGTAGGGTTGTCGGATAGGCCTGCCGGAACAGGGCCTCTGAGGAGGGGGAGAGGCGGGTCGAAGTGAATGATGGTTGCTGAGGCCGGGAACCCCTCCATCTCGCCCCTCCATAGCGCCGCCACTTCGTCGTCGTCCATTAGGGTTTGTCCACCTGCGCCGAAGCTCACGATAGGTAAATAGTGGAGGCAAGTGAAATTAAATATATAATTAGGAATAGAAACGAAAAACTCAACGAATTTGGAAGTTCAATTCTCAGTCATTTAATTAGGGGGCATTTTTTGAGGAAAAAAAAGTGCTTTTTATGATAGAGTAAAGAAGAGACAATGGAAAACACGATGAGGTGGTGGCGACAAATCGGCGAGCAGCATTGAGCGAATGAGGGGCGAGGTGGCAGCGGTGGGCAACGGCAAGTGGGTGATCGCGGAAGGATGAGTGCCCAAAGTGTCGCGTCCTAATTTTTTTCTGTGTAAATTAAGGGTAACGACATAACTTACATAATGTGTAACTCTGGTATCACGAATTACACAATGAATAACCCGTCAGCCTCACTCAATGCCACGCGCTAATGCAGAATCCCAAGAATCGCAACGCCCCCGCGCCAAACCAAACGTTTGCGCTCTCAACCAAAATGCACGACCCCGGATGGGTAAATCTCGCGCTCTGCCTGAATGCACCTATGCTCTGTGGATCACTGTGCTGAACTCTGATGGTACTGAGCTCCAAGGCTGATCTCAGGATGGTAATGATCCTAGCCTTCTCCTAGCCCTAGACCTACGTCAATGAGTGGCGGATGGGCAGCACATGTTGCTCCTCAACCTAATATGCACACTCAAGGACCGTCCTTATACTTATATCGCCCTGTGAATGACACACACACAATCACAAGCAATCACAGTAGGCGGGCACTAGACATATGCCCCAGATCCTAAGCAAGATATCCAGCACTACACAGCAAGGAGGGAACGCCCTATCAGTTAGGTGTGCCCGCCCCTAATCACACACAAGCTCCGGCCGACCAAGCACAAGACAATGATATCTCAATGTGAGGAAAACCCCTTCAACCCAATGTGGGCTAAGGGATAAAAAACCTCACCCTACTCAACTATAATGATGATACAATGTTCATACAAGGTTCTTACAAAGTAATAACACAAGTAAAGTAGAAGTATACCACTCCAACGCTAATGTTGAGTGGAGGATGTGCTCAGCCCCTCCAAGTAAGCCGAACACCTCCAATGCCCTCAAGGGATGGCCCTTGAGGTTCGGACCTAGGGTCGCCCCCCTAGGTGGTTACTTTGATGCTCCAACGTGCTCCTTTCCTCCAAGGAAAACCTCAGCCCCCAATGGACAGCAATGGTGCCGCCCCCAAATTATGGTTTACAACTAATCAAATGAAACCTAAAATTTTTTGGCTCAATTTTAGTTCAGTTTTAGCTTACTTTGGTTATAAGGTTTAGCATAAAATTTTGGAGTAAAAGAATATCAGTTTAGTCAGTTCAGTTCAATTTGGATTGAAAAGTGAGGGAAATACTCAAAAAGCTTTCTCAAGATAAGCATCACAATGTTAGAACAACTAGAACATGCAAATTTACACTCTGAAAAGGCTAAATGCAAGCATCACATTATACACATCAAAGTGAACAGTATAAGCTCAAGATAAGCATCACAATGTTCAAAACGAAAAATGTGTCTAATATAAGTCAATCAAAGTTCATGGTCATTAGATTAAGATCTTTGGTTCCTCATATTAAAATATCAAAGTTTTCCAATTACAACGTAATAGATCTTCTATGTATTTCTCATCATCCTAAGTGTATAGCAGACAAACAAAAACAATTTCAGACCTTTCTCAGCAAAACTCATCCCTTACTTTGAAGTTTGAACATGGCCATGAATGCACAACCTAATCTTCTTAACTAAAAATCTATTCTTTCTGGAATCTCAGAATGATCGCACTAAAATTGTAGTGGATGATTTTGACGTACAGTAAAGGTGCATAATCTGGATTATGAGGCAGGCAGCTGATTGAAGAGAATCGGACCTTCTATTACCACGAAAGACAAGTTTGAAGGTAAAAAGGGCATCCCAGCTTAAAGCCATCAGAAGAAATATTTATTATTGATTAAATCTCATAGTTGGTATTATCTTTGGATTTCCCCATGCAATTCTTCTGTGCACTCTCCATGGCTTAATCTCTCATGGCTTTATACCAAAATTCGTTTTAGTATAGAAAGTGCAGTTTTTATTCACAGAAAAATCGAACCAAAACATTTCATAATTATTCCTAATTGGCATTGGATCACAAGCCCAACAACATACCAGTCATGAGGACCTTAAAACGCAGCAAAATACGAGTAGGTATATCAGGTAAAAGTGCAACAGTTACAATTTGAAAAACAGGAGACAGCAGTTTCATCTCAAGATGGCATATTGATGCGCGAACTTGTTAAACCCTAATCATAGCAGCAGAGGGATCCCGTTAAAAAATGATGAAAAGGGCGAAGGTTCACCTTTTGAATCTGTTCGGTGGTAATGCTAGCGATAGGGTTTGAGGACATGGGGTTCAGCGGATGCGCCGGCTGCTGCATGCTTTTCGGTTCGTGCTTCTTCGCTGATTCGATCTTCACGCACTTTTCCACGAAATCGAGGAGGATCAAATGGGAGATTTCTTAGCAAATTTATAGCTTGAAGGATATGGAGAAGAGAGAAGGGTTTCGATTTGGGCCTCGGGGGTTTGAGGTTTTGGGGCTGAGGGGTAAAGAAGAGTGGAACCAAAGACAGTTGACTCGACACTCGAGTCGCGGTGGATTGATTCTTTTTCGTAGCCCATGGTTCACGGATAATTTTATTTTGGTCCTCAACCTTCCACTTTTAACAATTTGGCCCTCCGACCATCAAAATTAGGAAAACGAATATGACTTTTTTCTGCCCTAACACCGATTCAAATTTTTTTTTTAAAAAAAAATCAGAATAAGTCGAACTGTTCAGTTTTAGAGTCCGTTAAACTCCTCGTGCAACAGGAATCATGTAAAAAAAAAAAAACTTTGACCTCTGACCTCTGAACCAATCTGCCAAACCCTAGCAGACAACCTGAGGTAGAAGACTCAGTCGTTTACAATGTTTAATTTGTTGCAGCTGGATTCAACAACACCTCAGCTAGAGATTCTCCTCATGGGCCTTTCTTGTTCATTAGATAAGCGATGCTGATTCTTCCTCACATATACCTACAGAAGAATTAGACTGCAGTCAAAGATGCAGGTTTCTATTTTTTTCCTTCTGGAGAGTAAAAAGAACTAGTCAAATATCTTTGTACTAGCTCTCTCCACCGGGTGTGCAACACTTGCTGATCATATGATTCATGTTTTATCATGAATCCTTACTTGTTCTAGCTTCACGAACAAGGTTGTGAAGCTTCAGTTTTACAGAAGTTGTTACAATGGAGGGAAGTAAACCTAGAATTGCTACTTTGCATGAGAAAACAAGGAAGAGATTGGACATTTTGTTCCTAGTATGTTTTTCTTATCTCTACGGGAAATCCGGAATGGATGAAGTCTTGACTGACTACACATGGCTTCCTGTTTTGCAGCTTTCATGGGATTCATCATTCATCTGGCCGAACTCATTAGCTCAGCTGATTGAGGCCAGTGAAGCAACCATTTACCGATAAGCAGGAGAGAAGCCTCCAAATGACTTGAGTGTGGCCTGCAACTCAAAACCATTTTTTTAGCAATAGATGTAGGTCTGACTGACCTCAAGTTCAATTCCACGTTCCTTTATCTGTACTAGTGCCTGCAGAGTTCAATTGACCACTGATTAACTAGTGCTTATAGCCCCAATAGGCCAGTGAAGCAACTCTACCAGTAGCCTGAAAGCAAGCAAGAAGACAGTGGGCAAACAAATATAAAAGAAGCCCAGTTCTTTAGCCAGTGAGCAAGTCTCAGGACCAAGCAAGAAGTTTCCCAAGACTCAAAAGGGATTTTTTTTTACCTTCAATGCAGATAAAAGTACAAATAATGTGGAGCAAATATACCCCACTGCTAGGCACCCCGAGTCATCTAATGAAGGCTTTGTTTTGAAAAGTTTGGACTTTGAGGTCAAGAAGGATGCAGAGATTGCTGGCACATTGGAGGTTCAACGCAGAGATATTGGCACTGAAATGACTCCTTTAGAGAGCTCAATGACAACAAGATGCCATACTCACATTAAGAGCTCTTCACCAGCAAGGCACAACACTCCAACTGACATGTCTAGACCTCTGATTCCATCTAGCACTCGCATCAATGTTTCTGAGCTCACAGACTGCCGCTTTGACAAGCTCAATCTTTGCATACAAGATGAGTCAATCACCTCAAATTGGAGGTCACGAGAAGAGGAAGAGGCAGAGTTATCAAAGAGTTTGAGGCATTTAGATATCAATAGTGGAAGGAAGAGTTGTAAAATCCGGAAATTTATTAGCAGGTAAGAAAAATAACGTTTTGGTTATTTAGCATTTTTTTGTGGAAGTTTTTCAATGAGATAATGTATCGATTTGTGTATTTTCCTGCTATGTAAAAATATGTGTCGCGGAGAGGATTCGAACCTGCGACTTAAGGCGTAGGTTGTGTGCTGCACGCCACTAGGCTAGTGGTGTCTATCTTTTAGAAAAGGGTAAGAACCCTTTGATAAGGGTGAAGTGGGGAATAACTTATACTAAAGGGTTATTGGATCTTCCACTTAAGGTTAAGTTATTGGGTTTGGATCTTGAAAACTTAGTGGGTAGAAAACGAAATCTTGAGGGATCCATGTTGACACGTTTTCCCTTTACTCATGTTTTTCCTCTTTGCTCGTTGCTCACGGTTCTTGGTGAAGGTGGCGGCTTGCTCTCTCCTTCTTCCTCCTCTTCTTGTGGCCGGCAGCGTTTGGTGGTGGAGGTGGTTTCCGGCGAGTCTTGTGTGCTTCCGGCGGCGTGAGCAAAGTGAGGGGAGGCGTGAGGGTGTGTGGCTTGGGAAGAACCGAAATCAAGGTGAGTGGATCTTCTCCTTCACCTAGTTCACGAATATTGGATGCATTGCTTGTTTTAGAGAAGATTAATGCATAGGAGTATGGCATGATCTCTTGATTTCAATTGTACATGTTCTCCTTGTTTGTCCCAAATTTTCGAAACCCTAGCTTGCATGAAGATTAGGGCTTTTCATCTCTAAGGCTTCTAATCATCAATTAGACCTTGAATAAACATGTATGTGGCATAGATTTTTCAATGGCATGAAGATTAGGGCTAGATTGAGAATTTCGCCCCTCTTCATGAAATTACGCCCAAATGTGTGGGTAAAAATTAGGGCAAACCTGATTTTCATGAAATTAGGTATATGAGGACTCTACAGTAATTTTTTGGGAATTTTTGGAAATAAAAGTTTCTGTTGACTGAAATTGACCTAGGGGTAATGCGGTAAATTTGCTAGTTAAAATTGGGGGAAACTTGAAATTACGAATCTAAGGATCATGAGGGATGGAATGACTATTTTTACGAAATTTTTGGATGAGTTTTCCTGCATGACTTAAACTTTGAACTAGGGGCATTTCTGTCTTTTGTTATAAGAACTAGGAGAAAACTATGAATTTGTAATATTTTGTATTTATGTTATCTGTGGATGAAATTTGGTGAATTTTCAGAATTAGTATGTATTTTTAAATATTGATTGATAACCTTGGATGATAACTTAGAAAAGGTTAAACCATATTTGCATGAAATTTAAGGACCTTTCCTGAACTTGATTGATGTGATGTTCGAGACAGTGTTCGTGTTGTATGCGCTCGATAAGGGTCCTAGATTTGGGTGGACTGAACCTAAGGGTTAACTAGAGCACTCAGTGAACAGTCATTCTGATTTGGGGTTGGAGAATCCACCCATCTTATTCTGTTTGTTTCCGGTAATGGAGGGACTATTCTAGAGTCTAGTGACCAGGTTAAGGGTTCAGGTTTCTGGTTTGTGTTAAGGGTATTTTGTCCAAGTGATAAACCTTTTGAGAGTTGGGTGTTTGAAATAAAGTGCCACGTCTTGGTCAGACGGGGGCCACCTCTTGAATTCATTCACCTTCCGTTCTGTTCTGTTTGTGTTCCCGGTAAGGGGGTGTGGTTGAGTGTCGTAGAGCAAAGTGCCACGTCGTGACCTGGCGGGGGCCACCTCTTGAATCTACGCCTCACCATTGTTCGTGCATGTTACTCTCAGTGCCTTGACGAAGGCCGGGTTGGACCCTCGGGGTCAATTCTGAAATCACTGGACAATAGTTGTGTAATCCTAATCTGTTAGCCGGATAGGCTGTTTGGTGATCTTGTTGCCCGGGGTGGTGGGTGTATTGTTTTCTGATTATGATTGTGATTTTGTGGTTATCGGTTTCATTATGTTGTTTATGTTGTATTGACATCTTCCGTTAAAAGTTTTGAAAAGATATCTGCATCTATTTCTGATTGTATATTCGTGGATGGTCGAACGAGACTATCTACTCACTGAGCCGTGTAGCTCATTCCACTATATTTCCAGATGCAGGGCAGGAGCCTACAGCTTGAGTGGATACATAGTTTTCTGATTTGATATTTTGGGGCCTACGAGCCTGTGCTATTTTGAGGGCCGGATGTGGCCGAGGTTTTTATGATTTTGCTCATTGACATGTTAGCCGGATGTGGCTATTAGTTTTCGACTACTGTGATATTGTTGCCGGGTTGGCATTTGGTTTTGATACGACTGTTAAACCGAGGGCTTAAGCCTGTTTTCGGTGAATTCCGTTTTTGTTCAGTGTTATTTGATTATTGTGATTTATTAGTTTGATGTTGTGATAAGGATTAAGAATTTTGATTTCGACATGTTTTGTTTCAGTTTGTGTTTATTGAGCATGTACAGGAATTTCCCTTAGCTTTTTCTGGGGACATGCTGCCGAAATTTTTCGAACCATTTTCCGTAAGCTATTATTCCCTAGTTTCTGTCTTGTCGTTTTGTGTGTGACGTTCCCTATCTTCCGCGGTTTCTGTCTGTGATTGGGGTTTATTCTGAGGGGATGTTACAGAGCGGTATCAGAGCAATGAGCTAGCTAATGATAGCTGTATTGGGGTTGGAAAACCTTGCTTGTGTATTGCTAGACAGCTAGGAAACTTGTTTGAGAACTGACTTGATTGTAAATTTGATTTGTGTGTATTTTAGGAGCCAGTATGGTGCGCCCCAGGTCGAGTGCTAGTGCTGGCAGCAGTGATCAGACTGCTGAATTCTTGCGGGCTATGGAGTCTTTGACTGGTATGGTGCAGCAACAGAACGCACTAATCCAGCAACAGGCTCAGATGCTGCAACAGCAGCAGACCCAGCACCAGGAGGTGCAGCAGCAGCTGTTACAGCAGAATCGCGAGCAGCAACGCGAGTTCAGAGAGCAGTTGCAGCTTCTGTCTCAGACACAGATACCGACACAGGGGCGGGGGTCTGAGTCTGACTCGGGCCCGGGGGTTAGCTTGCCGGAGGACACCCATAGGCGCTATGCCTTGCTTGTGGGTGAATTCCAGCGGTTGGGCCCTAGCTCTTTTTATGGGAGTCCAGATTATAGGACGGCAGAGGACTGGCTTTTGGGCTTGGAGAAGATCTTCCAAGTGATGCGATGTTCAGATGAGGACAGATTATGTTTGGCCTCTTATATGATGCGTGGTGACGCAGATGTGTGGTGGAAAAGTGAGCTGAGACTCGCGGTGGACAAATCTGAACCGGTGACGTGGCAATACTTCTTGTCCCGGTTCAATGAGAAATTCTTTCCCACCAGCCTGGTTGAGGATAGAGAGGTGGAGTTTATCCACTTGGAACAAGGGGACATGACGGTAGATCAATATGACTTGATGTTCTCAAAGCTTGGGAAGTATGCTCCACACTTGATAAATACTGAGGATAGACGAGCTAAGAAATTTCTCAGGGGTCTCAGAAGGGATATCAGACAGAAGGTAGGATTGCAGCACTTGGAGACTTATGCTGAGATGCTGGATCGTGCACGCACCGCAGAGAAGTACATCCTGGAGGAGCAGGCCGAGACGGCCCTAGCTGTAGCTCCTATAGCTGCGGCACCGGTTTCCCAGCAGACTGGTGGAGGCAGTAGGAAATACCATAAGGGGAAGGACCAGAAGAGAGGCCGATACAGACCTTACCAGGGGAAAGGAACTCAGAGACCGCAGCAGACATCTCAGCCACAGCAGCAGGGTACTGATGGCCGGGTAGAGGACAGAGTCTGCTACCATTGTGGGGCCAAGGGTCACCTGAAGGCGGACTGCCATAAGAAGTCCGGAGCGTGCTTCAAGTGCGGCAAAGTGGGGCACAGGATCAAAGATTGCACAGCACATGGGCCACAGATCCGGGGTACCGAGAGACCAGCTATCCAGACCAGAGTCTATGCTATAGCAGAGAAGGACATTCGAGCTTCCCGATCCGTCGTGGAAGGTACTTTACATGTTTTTGATCAGTTAGCTCGTATTTTGTTTGATCCGGGGTCCAATTTGTCCTTTGTGTCTGCTAATTTTGCTTCTAGACTACCTGTCTCACCTAGAGTACTAGATTACACAGTTTCAGTATGTACACCCCTAGGGGATAGTTTATCCACTGACATAGTCTACCCTGACTGTGTTATTCACGTAGAGCAGTACCAGTTTATAGTTGATTTGATATTGCTAGGCATGCAGGATTATGATTTGATCCTAGGTATGGATTGGCTATCTTCTCACCACGCTACAGTGGATTGCTTTGAGAAGATTGTTACTCTGCATCTGCATGATGGGAGTCATCTGCTAGTAAGGGGCCTGGTGTCTGATCAAGGGCCACATTTGATATCATTTGTGCATGCCAGCAGGTTGCTAGCCAGTGGGTGCAAAGGATACCTTGCACATGCTAAGGTGTAAGAAGACTTAGATCTAGACTTAGCTCAGATGGAGGTAGTCTGTGAGTTTCCTGATGTATTCTCGGATGAGTTTTCAGGTTTGCCTCCCCACAGGGATGTGGAGTTTGGTATTGAGCTGGTGCCTGGTACAGCTCCAATATCAAAGGCTCCTTATCGTATGGCCACCTCAGAGTTAGCTGAGTTGAAGAAGCAGTTAGAGGAACTGCTTGAAAAGGGGTATATCAGACCGAGTGCTTCACCCTGGGGAGCGCCAGTCTTGTTTGTAAAGAAGAAGGACGGAACACTGAGGATGTGCATAGATTACCGCCAGTTGAATCAGGTGACGGTAAAGAATAAGTATCCTCTTCCGAGGATAGATGATCTGTTCGATCAGTTGCAGGGTGCCACGGTGTTCTCCAAGATCGATCTGAGGTCAGGATACCATCAGCTCAGGGTCAGGGATGAGGATATCCTGAAGACTGCTTTCAGGACCAGGTATGGACACTACGAGTTTGTAGTTATGCCTTTTGGACTGACCAATGCACCTGCTGTGTTTATGGATCTGATGAACAGGGTGTTTCACGAGCTGTTAGACACTTGTGTGGTGGTGTTTATAGATGATATACTGGTTTACTCCTGTACCTATCAGGATCACGCTAGGGACTTACGCAGGGTACTAGCAATTCTGAGGAAGCACCAGTTGTATGCTAAGGCCAGCAAGTGCGAGTTTTGGTTGGATCAGATCAGCTTTCTGGGGCATGTAATATCTGGTCAGGGCGTGTCTGTGGATCCAGTGAAGGTACAGGCTATCCTGAACTGGGAAAGACCAACTAGTGCCACAGAGATCCGGAGCTTTCTGGGATTAGCAGGATATTACAGGAGGTTTGTGGAAGGGTTCTCCAAGCTGGCGGGTCCCTTAACCAAGCTGACCAGGAAAGAGGCTAAGTTTGTTTGGGACGAGAAATGTGAGGAAAGCTTCCAGGAGTTAAAAAGGAGATTGACCAGTACACCCATCCTTATCATTCCTACTGATGGGGAGAGGTTTACTGTTTATACTGATGCCTCAGGCAAAGGACTGGGCTGCGTCCTGATGCAGAAAGGGGCCGTAGTAGCTTATGCTTCACGGCAACTGAAGGAGTATGAGTTAAACTATCCCACACACGATTTGGAGTTGGCGGCAGTGGTTTTTGCACTGAAGATATGGCGCCACTATCTATTGGGATAGGAGTTTGACTTATTTACTGATCATCAGAGTCTCAAGTACATTTTCACTCAGAAGGAGTTGAATATGAGACAGAGAAGGTGGATGGAGCTGATAAAGGATTATGACTTCTCTATTCAGTATCAGGCCGGGAAAGCCAATGTGGTAGCTGATGCATTGAGTAGACACCCAGTTACTTCTGTAGCAGCACTGAGGGTCAGTGAGTGGCAGTTACTGCAGGAGTTCCGAGAGCTCAGGGTTGAGGTGTCTCCCAGAGTTCAGTCTGGATATGTGGCTTTTCTCCGGGTTCAGTCTGCTTTACTACAGAGGATCAGGGATCAGCAGCTGGTAGATCCGAGTCTAGTTCAAATCAGAGAGAGGTTGGCTGCCGGGCCAATGGAGGATTTCAGCTTATCTGGTGATAGTATTCTGCGGTTCCGTGGAAGGGTGTGTGTCCCTGAGGAACCTAGTCTGAGGAGAGAGATCTTGGAGGAGGGTCATAACTCCAAGTATTCCTTGCATCCCGGAGTCACAAAAATGTATCAGGATTTGAAGAAAAATTTCTGGTGGCCGGGCATGAAGAAGGAGGTCGCGGTGTTCGTATCTCGGTGTTTGACCTGTCAGACTGTGAAGGCCGAACACCAGAGGCCTGGGGGATTATTGCAGCAGCTCCCTATTCCGCAGTGGAAGTGGGAGTGCATTAGTATGGATTTTGTTTGTGGGTTGCCTCGGACCAGGAGAGGGCATGATGCGGTTTGGGTCATTGTAGACAGGCTCACGAAGGCTGCACACTTTTTGCCTATTCGGATGACTTATCCACTGGATCGGCTGGCTAAACTGTACATCGATGAGATAGTCAGATTACACGGAGTGCCTGTGGATATTGTATCAGACCGCGATTCCAGATTCCTTTCCAGATTTTGGAAGAGCTTGCATGAGGCTCTTGGCACTAAGTTGAGTTTTAGTACCGCCTACCATCCGCAGTCAGATGGTCAGTCAGAGCGTACTATACAGACCTTGGAGGATTTGCTGAGGGCTTATGTGGTAGATTGGAGCTCGGAGTGGGACAGTGATTTATCCCTGATAGAGTTCACCTACAATAACAGCTTTCACTCCAGTATTCAGATGGCTCCGTACGAGGCTCTGTATGGCAGGAAGTGCAGGTCACCTCTGAGTTGGGAGGAATCAGGGGACCGGATGATTTTGAGATCAGAGGCTGTACAGGAGGCTACAGATAGAGTCAGAGTTATCCAGGAAAAATTGAAGGTTGCTCGGGATAGGCAAAAGAGTTATGCAGATGATCGTCGTCGTCCCTTAGAGTTTATGGTGGGGGATCATGTGTTTCTGAAGGTTTCACCAACCAAGGGTGTCATGCGGTTTGGCAAGAAGGGGAAGCTGAGCCCGAGGTTTGTTGGACCTTACGATATTGTAGAGAGGGTTGGTCCTGTAGCTTACAGACTAGCTCTGCCACCATCTCTGGAGCATCTTCATAATGTATTTCATGTGTCAGTTCTGAGGAAATACTATGCAGATCCATCACATGTGCTTGATTCTGCTCCCCTGCAGATCCAGAGTGATCTGACTTTTGTAGAAAGACCACTGAGGATTGTGGATAGGAAAGACAAAGTCCTAAGGAACAAAACAATACCGCTTGTAAAAGTTATCTGGGGAAACTAGTCAGTCGAAGAAGCTACTTGGGAGACAGAGTCAGATATGCGAAGAGAGTTCCCTCAGCTGTTTGATGATTTGGATGGTGAGCTTTAGAGGGCTAAAGCTTTTTAAGCGGGGAGGAATGTAAGATCCGGAAATTTATTAGCAGGTAAGAAAAATAACGTTTTGGTTATTTAGCATTTTTTTGTGGAAGTTTTTCAATGAGATAATGTATCGATTTGTGTATTTTCCTGCTATGTAAAAATATGTGTCGCGGAGAGGATTCGAACCTGCGACTTAAGGCGTAGGTTGTGTGCTGCATGCCACTAGGCTAGTGGTGTCTATCTTTTAGAAAAGGGTAAGAACCCTTGATAAGGGTGAAGTGGGGAATAACTTATACTAAAGGGTTATTGGATCTTCCACTTAAGGTTAAGTTATTGGGTTTGGATCTTGAAAACTTAGTGGGTAGAAAACGAAATCTTGAGGGATCCATGTTGACACGTTTTCCCTTTACTCACGTTTTTCCTCTTTGCTCGTTGCTCACGGTTCTTGGTGAAGGTGGCGGCTTGCTCTCTCCTTCTTCCTCCTCTTCTTGTGGCCGGCAGCGTTTGGTGGTGGAGGTGGTTTCCGGCAAGTCTTGTGTGCTTCCGGCGGCGTGAGCAAAGTGAGGGGAGGCGTGAGGGTGTGTGGCTTGGGAAGAACCGAAATCAAGGTGAGTGGATCTTCTCCTTCACCTAGTTCACGAATATTGGATGCATTGCTTGTTTTAGAGAAGATTAATGCATAGGAGTATGGCATGATCTCTTGATTTCAATTGTACATGTTCTCCTTGTTTGTCCCAAATTTTCGAAACCCTAGCTTGCATGAAGATTAGGGCTTTTCATCTCTAAGGCTTCTAATCATCAATTAGACCTTGAATAAACATGTATGTGGCATAGATTTTTCAATGGCATGAAGATTAGGGCTAGATTGAGAATTTCGCCCCTCTTCATGAAATTACGCCCAAATGTGTGGGTAAAAATTAGGGCAAACCTGATTTTCATGAAATTAGGTATATGAGGACTCTACAGTAATTTTTTGGGAATTTTTGGAAATAAAAGTTTCTGTTGACTGAAATTGACCTAGGGGTAATGCGGTAAATTTGCTAGTTAAAATTGGGGGAAACTTTAAATTACGAATCTAAGGATCATGAGGGATGGAATGACTATTTTTACGAAATTTTTGGATGAGTTTTCCTGCATGACTTAAACTTTGAACTAGGGGCATTTCTGTCTTTTGTTATAAGAACTAGGAGAAAACTATGAATTTGTAATATTTTGTATTTATGTTATCTGTGGATGAAATTTGGTGAATTTTCAGAATTAGTATGTATTTTTAAATATTGATTGATAACCTTGGATGATAACTTAGAAAAGGTTAAACCATGTTTGCATGAAATTTAAGGACCTTTCCTGAACTTGATTGATGTGATGTTCGAGACAGTGTTCGTGTTGTATGCGCTCGATAAGGGTCCTAGATTTGGGTGGACTGAACCTAAGGGTTAACTAGAGCACTCAGTGAATAGTCATTCTGATTTGGGGTTGGAGAATCCACCCATCTTATTCTGTTTGTTTCCGGTAATGGAGGGACTATTCTAGAGTCTAGTGACCAGGTTAAGGGTTCAGGTTTCTGGTTTGTGTTAAGGGTATTTTGTCCAAGTGATAAACCTTTTGAGAGTTGGGTGTTTGAAATAAAGTGCCACGTCTTGGTCAGACGGGGGCCACCTCTTGAATTCATTCACCTTCCGTTCTGTTCTGTTTGTGTTCCCGGTAAGGGGGTGTGGTTGAGTGTCGTAGAGCAAAGTGCCACGTCGTGACCTGGCGGGGGCCACCTCTTGAATCTACGCCTCACCATTGTTCGTGCATGTTACTCTCAGTGCCTTGACGAAGGCCGGGTTGGACCCTCGGGGTCAATTCTGAAATCACTGGACAATAGTTGTGTAATCCTAATCTGTTAGCCGGATAGGCTGTTTGGTGATCTTGTTGCCCGGGGTGGTGGGTGTATTGTTTTCTGATTATGATTGTGATTTTGTGGTTATCGGTTTCATTATGTTGTTTATGTTGTATTGACATCTTCTGTTAAAAGTTTTAAAAAGATATCTGCATCTATTTCTGATTGTATATTCGTGGATGGTCGAACGAGACTATCTACTCACTGAGCCGTGTAGCTCATTCCACTATATTTCCAGATGCAGGGCAGGAGCCTACAGCTTGAGTGGATACATAGTTTTCTGATTTGATATTTTGGGGCCTGCGAGCCTGTGCTATTTTGAGGGCCGGATGTGGCCGAGGTTTTTATGATTTTGTTCATTGACATGTTAGCCGGATGTGGCTATTAGTTTTCGACTACTGTGATATTGTTGCCGGGTTGGCATTTGGTTTTGATACGACTGTTAAACCGAGGGCTTAAGCCTGTTTTCGGTTAATTCCGTTTTTGTTCAGTGTTATTTGATTATTGTGATTTATTAGTTTGATGTTGTGATAAGGATTAAGAATTTTGATTTCGAAATGTTTTGTTTCAGTTTGTGTTTATTGAGCATGTACAGGAATTTCCCTTAGCTTTTTCTGGGGACATGCTGCCGAAATTTTTCGAACCATTTTCCGTAAGCTATCATTCCCTAGTTTCTGTCTTGTCGTTTTGTGTGTGACGTTCCCTATCTTCCGCGGTTTCTGTCTGTGATTGGGGTTTATTCTGAGGGGATGTTACAAGAGTCTTGGCATATCTCGGGCTTCTGCATGGATGAAGGAAGAGAGAAGTAAGAGTTGCATCAGGTGAGTTGTTTTGCAGAAAAATCATTTACAAACTACAGTGTTTTCATATTGTACGGATTAAAATTCATCTTTTACATCTTAATTGCACACATTTTCTTGCATCAGATATCAGAGAGAAGAAGCTAAAATCCAAGCCTGGTTAAACCTTGAGAATGCTAAAGCAGAAGCTGAATCCAGAAAGTTGGAGGTGAGGTAGTATAAAACTTGCGGTTCTGAATAATGAATTTATCAGAATACTCCAATTCGATCTATTTTTGTTCTGTTATTCACTTGATCCTGGCTTAAACATAATTATAACATTGACATTGCAAAACAAAAAGGAGAGGAAGTTCACATAGGATTTGGCATACTTGGAAGTGCATTTCACTCACAACTTGTCAAATAATGTAGTGTTGCTACACCTGAATAATGCCTTTTTCTTTCTGCAAGTTGTGATCTAATTATTCAGAAGCCATATTGTGAAGAAAATGAACAGCAATTATTTCAATGCATTTCACTTCCTCGAGCCCCGCTGCAGTATTCCTTTTATCTTCTTTCTTCTTGTCCCCCTCACGTCCAATCCACATGTGCCTACCTAAAACACGTTTTCAAGTTCCCGATGCATCTGCTATCAATTTCTTTCAAAAATAATAAATAAATAATAATAATCATGCTTGAATGGTTAGCCTTGAAAGTTGACCAAACTATTGCCTTCATTATAATCACATCTTGTCTACTGATATTGAAGATTCAGTGATTTGTGCTTTTTTCGACTTGTTCATCATTCAATTTTTCTGCAAAATATTCTACTTTTTCTTAAATATAGAAAAAATAATCTGATTCATGATTTGTCATTGTAGGTGAAGATACAGACGATGAGATCTAATTTGGAAGAGAAGCTGATGAAAAGGATGGACATTGTGCAAAGGAGAGCTGAGGAATGGAGAGCAGCGGCGCAGCTGCGGCACTCACAGCAGTTGAAGTGGGCATCAGAGCATGCACAGAAGAAAAAAAAGTACAAGAAGAGCGGCCATTTCTCCATCGACACAGCTTGTGGTTGCTTGCCTTACAAAAACCACCTATAGACTGACTGCACACCAACTACGCACGTCTTTTCTATATACAGCGTATCATTGCATGAATACGATCCAATACATTGTCAATTCGTGGTGTCCTTTCTTTTTCTTTTCCTTTTTCCTTTTTCCTTTTTCCTTTTTTGTTCTTCCCATTGAAAAATTTCAATGTCGGTTCCTCCATGGATCCTAATGAGAGATTATTGGTCTTAATCTTTAGTTACGTCAACTCTGATATGATTTCTTGAGATCTTGATCATTGATTTTGATTTTGGAACCTTCAAGATTAATCTCGAGATCATGATCTTGACAATATGATTCTAGTTTACAAGTTTCTTTCAATGATCATTTTCAAGATTTATTTTGGGTTTTTTCGTGTTTACTGAAAAAATTTAAACCTATTTTTCGTGTTTACTGAAAAAATTTAAACCTAACACGAATGCAATTTCTTCAGAAAAAAAAAACCCCGGAAGCCCAGACTCATCATCAGCCAAGTGGATTTCAGTGGAACAGCCACTGGCTTTCCTCAATGTTCACCGAAGGAATAGCGACAAAAGCTCCAGTTAGTGAAAAGTAATTTATTGTTGCAACAGTGAAACAACCAATAATTGATTGGCGAGATTCCATCATACAGAAGCATACAAGCACAAAATAATCAGACCATGAAGAACGATTGAATGATTGCACACAACCACCCAGCAAGTTGCACTATTAACATTATAAAATGGATAATTTACAATTTTGTACTTCTTGTACTGAGGAACCACAATCGAGGGGCCGGCTCTTGACCTGATGATATCTATGGCATGCCTCCAGACCAGTAACACCAGTTAAAGAATGGTGTATCCTAGAAGCAATCCAGCATGAAATGCCATCGTCAAGATGCTTCATCATTTTCAAGTATTCACCCGAGCATAAAATCCGTGCAATACTCGACTTGGTGGAGGAACAGATTCACTTAACTTCGAGCACATGCCATTGTTACATTTGCATCCTGCTCAATCAGCTGGAGTTGCTCCACCTATTTTCAGTAGTTGCATCATCCAGTAGGTCTCTTCCTCTATAAGTTGTTACTTCATAATTGTATTTCAATGAACCATGACAAGTTTCATGCAGAAAAGAAGCAGGCTCAGACTCCATTCCTGTGCCTTTTGATTCGTTCTCAACAGCACCATTATGCCACACAACAAACTGTGCACTTCCTTTAAGATTGCCCGACGCAATTCTTGCTTCTCTGAATGGTGACAAGCATTTGTCTTTTGCAAACTGAATGCATGATTCTTTAGCAGCTGCAAGACATGCAGCCATCTCACGCTCTTCACATTGCTCTCGCGCTGCATAATCCATTCTAGTTATTCCAAAGAGAAATTTCCACCAAGGGGGTTTGCACTTGCTAGATGCAGAGATTGAGCACCCAACACGCACTCCATCCTAAATAACGACAGCATCAAATCAGTAAAGCAAGCGAAAACATATAATTATATACTTTAACAAAATAAATTAGTGGTAAGCTTGTCAAGAAATTAAAAATATGTGAGTAGCATTCGAAGTGCGCAAATAATGAACAGAATGGCAGATTTCATACACCAAGCGAACTAAGCATCAGGCATCAATAAACGGAGGTAATGACAGGTAAGATTAATGTTGTTTCATTGTGTTTTCAGTGGAAAATCCATGTTCCACGACAAGATCAAAGGATGTTTTCATAGAACATTTTCTCAAAAATACTAGCATTTGCAGATGCATGATTAAAAAGCATTTGTTAGTACCAACAACAACATTTACCTAACCGATCTAGAAAAGAGCATCCTAGACAAAGTAATAAAGATTGTTACAATCTGTTATTCTAGCCAAACCTTATTTCTATCCAAAAAATCCCTACAAGGTTTGATTCAACGACTTTCAAGATTTAGTAGCCATTGAAATTAATGGAGAGTAATGTCAGGAGCAGCTGTCATATGCTTTCTAGGTAACATTGAGAAACTAGTGATGGTAAGTAGAGAAAAATAAAAATTATAGTATAGTGAAAGACTAACAAACGTCATCAATATACAATACTCAGATAATTCTGACTAGCTCAAATTTTTCATGTAAATTTGGAGGGGCTTTCTCTTAATTGCACTGGAGAATAAGTCAGAAATGAAAAACATGCATAACAGCAAGTCCGGGATCTGAATGGGGGAAATGTAAACTTCCAACTTATTTGTTTACAAATAGAATGCTATTACTGACCAAAAGAAAAAAAAACATGTCGGAGGTTTTGACTGTAGAGCCACTGTCAATCTAGGTTACAAAACTCTGCAACCTGGAGCTGGTTTGTGCTCTTTCATGTATGCAGCTGTAGTAACTTACTGACTGATAAACTCAAGCCAGTCAGCTCGGCCAGCTGCAAAACCAAATTATTAATCTAGAGCATCATATTTATATACCAAAAAAGTAACTCAATACCTAGAGCATCATATTTGGTTCATTATCTATGGTCATTTTCTTCCAACTCTAAAGTGAAAATGGCTAAAGAGGAAAACGATCATTTGAGTAAAATACACAGCTGATTCTGCTGTTTGAGAATAGAGACAAGTTAACAACTCAAAACATGTAATGAGTTTTGAGACAATGGCACGATCTCAAATATGTGAACAGGGGAGGGGGGGAAGGGTCAAATCTCAAATATGTGAACAAAGTTTCTAACGTCAATATCTTCATATTTCCCTACTCCATCAATAAATCAAAACCATTCTTCTAATCCTTAGCAAAGATTTTGGATCAAAGGATCTCTAGGCTTGCAAATGTTCAATAAGTGGAACGGTGACTTGTCACAGATACTAACAATTGATTAGTTGCTTCATTATTGTCTCATATTGGTAATCTTTAAAGAAATGTTGACAATGAACATTCCTAGTATATTTAAGGGGAAAACATATATACGTTTTCTAAAGGCACAATCATATAGTCATCAAGCTCTGTCAGCTGTAACTGAAAGATCTCAAAGGCAATAAGCAAAGTTATACATATTATTAAATACAAAGAGGACGCGGAAGCAAGAGGAGAACCTCGCATTGGGCAATCATCTTAGATCGGGTAGCTCGAAAGGCAGATCTCCAAGCGGCGGCGTCTCTGAAGGCTAGGACGAATTGGCCAGCGGTAGGGTTGTCGGATAGGCCCGCCGGAACAGGGCCTCTGAGGAGGGGGAGAGGCGGGTCGAAGTGAATGATGGTTGCTGAGGCCGGGAACCCCTCCATCTCGCCCCTCCATAGCGCCGCCACTTCGTCATCGTCCATTAGGGTTTGTCCACCTGCGCCGAAGCTCACGATAGATAAATAGTGGAGGCAAGTGAAATTAAATATATAGTTAGGAATAGAAACGAAAAACTCAACGAATTAGGAAGTTCAATTCTCAGTCATTTAATTAGGGTGCATTTTTTGAGGAAAAAAAAGTGCTTTTTATGAGCGAGTAAAGAAGAGACAATGGAAAACACGATGAGGTGGTGGCGACAAATCGGCGAGCAGCATTGAGCGAATGAGGGGCGAGGTGGCAGCGGTGGGCAACGGCAAGTGGGTGATCGCGGAAGGATGAGTGCCCAAAGTGTCGCGTCCTAATTTTTTTCTGTGTAAATTAAGGGTAACGACATAACTTACATAATGTGTAACTCTGGTATCACGAATTACACAATGAATAACCCGTCAGCCTCACTCAATGCCACGCGCTAATGCGGAATCCCAAGAATCGCAACGCCCCCGCGCCAAACCAAACGTTTGCGCTCTCAACCAAAATGCACGACCTCGGATGGGTAAATCTCGCGCTCTGCCTGAATGCACCTATGCTCTGTGGATCACTGTGCTGAACTCTGATGGTACTGAGCTCCAAGGCTGATCTCAGGATGGTAATGATCCTAGCCTTCTCCAAGCCCTAGACCTACGTCAATGAGTGGCGGATGGGCAGCACATGTTGCTCCTCAACCCAATATGCACACTCAAGGACCGTCCTTATACTTATATCGCCCTGTGAATGACACACACACAATCACAAGCAATCACAGTAGGCGGGCACTAGACATATGCCCCAGATCCTAAGCAAGATATCCACCACTACACAGCAAGGAGGGAACGCCCTATCAGTTAGGTGCGCCCGCCCCTAATCACACACAAGCTCCGGCCGACCAAGCACAAGACAATGATATCTCAATGTGAGGAAAACCCCTTCAACCCAATGTGGGCTAAGGGATAAAAAACCTCACCCTACTCAACTATAATGATGATACAATGTTCATACAAGGTTCTTACAAAGTAATAACACAAGTAAAGTAGAAGTATACTACTCCAACGCTAATGTTGAGTGGAGGATGTGCTCAGCCCCTCCAAGCAAGCCGAACACCTCCAATGCCCTCAAGGGATGGCCCTTGAGGTTCGGACCTAGGGTCGCCCCCCTAGGTGGTTACTTTGATGCTCCAACGTGCTCCTTTCCTCCAAGGAAAACCTCAGCCCCCAATGGACAGCAATGGTGCCGCCCCCAAATTATGGTTTACAACTAATCAAATGAAACCTAAAATTTTTTGGCTCAATTTTAGTTCAGTTTTAGCTTACTTTGGTTATAAGGTTTAGCATAAAATTTTGGAGTAAAAGAATATCAGTTTAGTCAGTTCAGTTCAATTTGGATTGAAAAGTGAGGGAAATACTCAAAAAGCTTTCTCAAGATAAGCATCACAATGTTAGAACAACTAGAACATGCAAATTTACACTCTGAAAAGGCTAAATGCAAGCATCACATTATACACATCAAAGTGAACAGTATAAGCTCAAGATAAGCATCACAATGTTCAAAACGAAAAATGTGTCTAATATAAGTCAATCAAAGTTCATGGTCATTAGATTAAGATCTTTGGTTCCTCATATTAAAATATCAAAGTTTTCCAATTACAACGTAATAGATCTTCTATGTATTTCTCATCATCCTAAGTGTATAGCAGACAAACAAAAACAATTTCAGACCTTTCTCAGCAAAACTCATCCCTTACTTTGAAGTTTGAACTTGGCCATGAATGCACAACCTAATCTTCTTAACTAAAAATCTATTCTTTCTGGAACCTCAGAATGATCGCACTAAAATTGTAGTGGATGATTTTGACGTACAGTAAAGGTGCATAATCTGGATTATGAGGCAGGCAGCTGATTGAAGAGAATCGGACCTTCTATTACCACGAAAGACAAGTTTGAAGGTAAAAAGGGCATCCCAGCTTAAAGCCATCAGAAGAAATATTTATTATTGATTAAATCTCATAGTTGGTATTATCTTTGGATTTCCCCATGCAATTCTTCTGTGCACTCTCCATGGCTTAATCTCTCATGGCTTTATACCAAAATTCGTTTTAGTATAGAAAGTGCAGTTTTTATTCACAGAAAAATCGAACCAAAACATTTCATAATTATTCCTAATTGGCATTGGATCACAAGCCCAACAACATACCAGTCATGAGGACCTTAAAACGCAGCAAAATACGAGTAGGTATATCAGGTAAAAGTGCAACAGTTACAATTTGAAAAACAGGAGACAGCAGTTTCATCTCAAGATGGCATATTGATGCGCGAACTTGTTAAACCCTAATCATAGCAGCAGAGGGATCCCGTTAAAAAATGATGAAAAGGGCGAAGGTTCACCTTTTGAATCTGTTCGGTGGTAATGCTAGCGATAGGGTTTGAGGACATGGGGTTCAGCGGATGCGCCGGCTGCTGCATGCTTTTCGGTTCGTGCTTCTTCGCTGATTCGATCTTCACGCACTTTTCCACGAAATCGAGGAGGATCAAATGGGAGATTTCTTAGCAAATTTATAGCTTGAAGGATATGGAGAAGAGAGAAGGGTTTCGATTTGGGCCTCGGGGGTTTGAGGTTTTGGGGCTGAGGGGTAAAGAAGAGTGGAACCAAAGACAGTTGACTCGACACTCGAGTCGCGGTGGATTGATTCTTTTTCGTAGCCCATGGTTCACGGATAATTTTATTTTGGTCCTCAACCTTCCACTTTAAACAATTTGGCCCTCCGACCATCAAAATTAGGAAAACGAATATGACTTTTTTCTGCCCTAACACCGATTCAAATTTTTTTTAAAAAAAAAAATCAGAATAACTCGAACTGTTCAATTTTAGAGTCCGTTAAACTCCTCGTGCAACAGGAATCATGTAAAAAAAAAAATAACTTTGACCTCTGACCTCTGAACCAATCTGCCAAATCCTAGCAGACAACCTGAGGTAGAAGACTCAGTCGTTTACAATATTTAATTTGTTGCAGCTGGATTCAACAACACCTCAGCTAGAGATTCTCCTCATGGGCCTTTCTTGTTCATTAGATAAGCGATGCTGATTCTTCCTCACATCTACCTACAGAAGAATTAGACTGCAGTCAAAGATGCAGGTTTCTATTTTTTTCCTTCTGGAGAGTAAAAAGAACTAGTCAAATATCTTTGTACCAGCTCTCTCCACCGGGTGTGCAACACTTGCTGATCATATGATTCATGTTTTATCATGAATCCTTACTTGTTCTAGCTTCACGAACAAGGTTGTGAAGCTTCAGTTTTACAGAAGTTGTTACAATGGAGGGAAGTAAACCTAGAATTGCTACTTTGCATGAGAAAACAAGGAAGAGATTGGACATTTTGTTCCTAGTATGTTTTTCTTATCTCTACGGGAAATCCGAAATGGATGAAGTCTTGACTGACTACACATGGCTTCCTGTTTTGCAGCTTTCATGGGATTCATCATTCATCTGGCCGAACTAATTAGCTCAGCTGATTGAGGCCAGTGAAGCAACCATTTACCGATAAGCAGGAGAGAAGCCTCCAAATGACTTGAGTGAGGCCTGCAACTCAAAACCATTTTTTTAGCAATAGATGTAGGTCTGACTGACCTCAAGTTCAATTCCACGTTCCTTTATCTGTACTAGTGCCTGCAGAGTTCAATTGACCACTGATTAACTAGTGCTTATAGCCCCAATAGGCCAGAGAAGCAACTCTACCAGTAGCCTGAAAGCAAGCAAGAAGACAATGGGCAAACAAATATAAAAGAAGCCCAGTTCTTTAGCCAGTGAGCAAGTCTCAGGACCAAGCAAGAAGTTTCCCAAGACTCAAAAGGGATTTTTTTTTCTTGTAATGTAAGGTAATGCTGCACTTGCCTCTTCAATCACCTGTGCCGATGCTTCCTTTCCTTCTCCTTGATTCATTTCTTCTCTTCTTGTACTTCTCCAATTGATATGGAGAATGCCATGCTAGTTCAACTCATTCAGAGGTTCTCTCCAATGTCATCCAGAAAAAGGAACATGATTGTTATCGCAGTCAAATAAAAGCCTAGGTTACCAAACTCAATTTCATCCAGGGAGGGAAGTCAAGAATCTAGAGTTTGCTCAAGCTCCATGGACCTTAAGGCTTCCAGTCTTTTCCCGGCCAATGGAAGAGTAAGGGCCTCCTATTCTCTCTTTACTAGTCTTTTGTTCTTGTCATGTATTAGCTAATTTCTTGCTCAATTTCTTCAGCATTCCTTAGACAGTGACTCAGGCTTCTACTTCAATGGCAAAAGCAACCCTTTCGCAGATTCCTTTCCTGATCCACTCTGCAGGCTTAACCTCAAGGAGACATCAGACTTTGTCAAGGCACTACCAGTGACCACCCCCAGGGGCCTTCTTGAAATCTCAAGTCAAAGGAGGGATAGATTAAGGTTGATGGGGCAAAAAAGTTTGGAGACTCCTTCCACTCCTGGGAGACCTTTGTTCAGCTTCAGCCCTGTGCACCTTCACAGAAAGAACATTCCCTCCAAGTGGGATGATGCAGAAAAATGGCTGATCGGTAGTTCTTGCCATGAATCCCCTGCTCATGTGGCAAAACCAACCAAACACTCAAGGAAAGATGACTCCCTTATTGAGAAGAAGGTCAGCGTTGTTGAGAAAAAGGCTCCAAGTTCAATTATTCAGACTCTCGATGGACCAATTTTGTGTATGGACACAGATTTGTCATTCCACAGAACCTCTTCAGAAGTAATCCTTAAAGGTTGATAAAAAAAAACTGTGACTTTCCTACCCTTAATGAATTCTTTGCTCATGTAAAATTTATCTTCTTTCAATTCTTCTTTTCATGGTTTTTCTGTTTCTTTTGACCTGTCTGAGCTTGCTTAGCTATCTATTTAGCCTTTTTAACATTTAGATTCCTCTTGTTCACTTGCTTCTACGTGAAATCTTTTATGCTTCTCTTTCACACTCTTCTTAAACATCTGCGCCCCTAGAATAATTGGAATGAGTTTCCAGAGGAATATTAAGCCTATCCATTTACCTTCAATGCAGATAAAAGTACAAACAATGCGGAGCAAATATACCCCACTGCTAGGCACCCCGAGTCATCTAATGAAGGCTTTGTTTTGAAAAGTTTGGACTTTGAGGTCAAGAAGGATGCAGAGATTGCTGGCACATTGGAGGTTCAACGCAGAGATATTGGCACTGAAATGACTCCTTTAGAGAGCTCAATGACAACAAGATGCCATACTCCCATTAAGAGCTCTTCACCAGCAAGGCACAACACTCCAACTGACATGTCTGGACCTCTGATTCCATCTAGCACTCGCATCAATGTTTCTGAGCTCACAGACTGCCGCTTTGACAAGCTCAATCTTTGCATACAAGATGAGTCAATCACCTCAAATTGGAGGTCACGAGAAGAGGAAGAGGCAGAGTTATCAAAGAGTTTGACGCATTTAGATATCAATAGTGGAAGGAAGAGTCTTGGCATATCTCGGGCTTCTGCATGGATGAAGGAAGAGAGAAGTAAGAGTTGCATCAGGTGAGTTGTTTTGCAGAAAAATCATTTACAAACTACAGTGTTTTCATATTGTACGGATTAAAATTCATCTTTTACATCTTAATTGCACACATTTTCTCGCATTAGATATCAGAGAGAAGAAGCTAAAATCCAAGCCTGGTTAAACCTTGAGAATGCTAAAGCAGAAGCTGAATCCAGAAAGTTGGAGGTGAGGTAGTATAAAACTTGCGATTATGAATAATGAATTTATCAGAATACTCCAATTCGATCTATTTTTGTTCTGTTATTCACTTGATCCTGGCTTAAACATAATTATAACATTGACATTGCAAAACAAAAAGGAGAGGAAGTTCACATAGGATTTGGCATACTTGGAACTGCATTTCACTCACAACTTGTCAAATAATGTAGTGTTGCTACACCTGAATAATGCCTTTTTCTTTCTGCAAGTTGTGATCTAATTATTCAGAAGCCATATTGTGAAGAAAATGAACAGCAATTATTTCAATGCATTTCACTTCCTCGAGCCCCGCTACAGTATTCCTTTTATCTTCTTTCTTCTTGTCCCCCTCACGTCCAATCCACATGTGCCTACCTGAAACACCTTTTCAAGTTCCCGATGCAACTGCTATCAATTTCTTTCAAAAAGAATAAATAAATAATAATAATCACGCTTGAATGGTTAGCCTTGAAAGTTGACCAAACTATTGCCTGCATTATAATCGCATCTTGTCTACTGATATTGAAGATTCAGTGATTTGTGCTTTTTTCGACTTGTTCACCATTCAATTTTTCTGCAAAATATTCGACTTTTTCTTAAATACAGAAAAAATAATCTGATTCATGATTTGTCATTCTAGGTGAAGATACAGACGATGAGATCCAATTTGGAAGAGAAGCTGATGAAAAGGATGGACATTGTGCAAAGGAGAGCTGAGGAATGGAGAGCAGCGGCGCAGCTGCGGCACTCACAGCAGTTGAAGAGGGCATCAGAGCATGCACAGAAGAAAAAAAGGTACAAGAAGAGCTGCCATTTCTCCATCGACACAGCTTGTGGTTGCTTGCCTTTCAAAAACCACCTATAGACTGACTGCACACCAACTAAGCACGTCTTTTCTATATACAGCGCATCATTGCATGAATACGATCCAATACATTGTCAATTCGTGGTGTCTTTTCTTTTTCTTTTCCTTTTTCCTTTTTTGTTCTTCCTATTGAAAAATTTCAGGAATCCTTTTTCCTTTTTTGTTCTTCCTATTGAAAAATTTCAGTGTCGATTCCTCCATGGATCCTAATGAGAGATTATTGGTCTTAATCTTTAGTTACGTCAACTCTGATATGATTTCTTGAGATCTTGATCATTGATTTTGATTTTGGAACCTTCAAGATTAATCTCGAGATCATAATCTTGACAATATGATTCTAGTTTACAAGTTTCTTTAAATGATCATTTTCAAGATTTATTTTGGGTTTTTTCGTGTTTACTGAAAAAATTTAAACCTAACACGAATGCAATTTCTTCAGAAAAAAAAAACCCCGGAAGCCCAGACTCATCATCAGCGAAGTGCATTTCAGTAGAACAGCCACTGGCTTTCCTCAATGTTCACCGAAGGAATAGCGACAAAAGCTCCAGTTAGTGAAAAGTAATTTATTGTTGCATCAGTGAAACAACCAATAATTGATTGGCGAGATTCCATCATACAGAAGCATACAAGCACAAAATAATCAGACCATGAAGAACGATTGAATGATTGCACACAACCACCCAGCAAGTTGCACTATTAACATTATAAAATGGATAATTTACAATTTTGTACTTCTTGTACTGAGGAACCACAATCGAGGGGCCGGCTCTTGACCTGATGATATCTATGACATGCCTCCAGACCAGTAACACCAGTTAAAGAATGATGTATCCTAGAAGCAATCCAGCATGAAATGCCATCGTCAAGATGCTTCATCATTTTCAAGTATTCACCCGAGCATAAAATCCGTGCAATACTCGACTTGGTGGAGGAACAGATTCACTTAACTTCGAGCACATGCCATTGTTACATTTGCATCCTGCTCAATCAGCTGGAGTTGCTCCACCTATTTTCAGTAGTTGCATCATCCAGTAGGTCTCTTCCTCTATAAGTTGTTACTTCATAATTGTATTTCAATGAACCATGACAAGTTTCATGCAGAAAAGAAGCAGGCTCAGACTCCATTCCTGTGCCTTTTGATTCGTTCTCAACAGCACCATTATGCCACACAACAAACTGTGCACTTCCTTTAAGATTGCCCGACGCAATTCTTGCTTCTCTGAATGGTGACAAGCATTTGTCTTTTGCAAACTGAATGCATGATTCTTTAGCAGCTGCAAGACATGCAGCCATCTCACGCTCTTCACATTGCTCTCGCGCTGCATAATCCATTCTAGTTATTCCAAAGAGAAATTTCCACCAAGGGGGTTTGCACTTGCTAGATGCAGAGATTGAGCACCCAACACGCACTCCATCCTAAATAACGACAGCATCAAATCAGTAAAGCAAGCGAAAACATATAATTATATACTTTAACAAAATAAATTAGTGGTAAGCTTGTCAAGAAATTAAAAATATGTGAGTAGCATTCGAAGTGCGCAAATAATGAACAGAATGGCAGATTACATACACCAAGCGAACTAAGCATCAGGCATCAATCAACGGAGGTAATGACAGGTAAGATTAATGTTGTTTCATTGTGTTTTCAGTGGAAAATTCATGTTCCACGACAACATCAAAGGATGTTTTCATAGAACATTTTCTCAAAAATACTAGCATTTGCAGATGCATGATTAAAAAGCATTTGTTAGTACCAACAACAACATTTACCTAACCGATCTAGAAAAGAGCATCCTAGACAAAGTAATAAAGATTGTTACAATCTGTTATTCTAGCCAAACCTTATTTCTATCCAAAAAATCCCTACAAGGTTTGATTCAACGACTTTCAAGATTTAGTAGTCATTGAAATTAATGGAGAGTAATGTCAGGAGCAGCTGTCATATGCTTTCTAGGTAACATTGAGAAACTAGTGATGGTAAGTAGAGAAAAATAAAAATTATAGTATAGTGAAAGACTAACAAACGTCATCAATATACAATACACAGATAATTCTGACTAGCTCAAATTTTTCATGTAAATTTGCTCGAGGGGCTTTCTCTTAATTGCACTGGAGAATAAGTCAGAAATGAAAAACATGCATAACAGCAAGTCCGGGATCTGAATGGGGGAAATGTAAACTTCCAACTTATTTGTTTACAAATAGAATGCTATTACTGACCAAAAGAAAAAAAAACATGTCGGAGGTTTTGACTGTAGAGCAACTGTCAATCTAGGTTACAAAACTCTGCAACCTGGAGCTGGTTTGTGCTCTTTCATGTATGCAGCTGTAGTAACTTACTGACCGATAAACTCAATCCAGTCAGCTCGGCCAGCTGCAAAACTAAATTATTAATCTAGAGCATCATATTTATATACCAAAAAAGTAACTCAATACCTAGAGCATCATATTTGGTTCATTATCTATGGTCATTTTCTTCCAACTCTAAAGTGAAAATGGCTAAAGAGGAAAACGATCATTTGAGTAAAATACACAGCTGATTCTGCTGTTTGAGAATAGAGACAAGTTAACAACTCAAAACATGTAATGAGTTTTGAGACAATGGCACGATCTCAAATATGTGAACAGGGCAGGGGGGAAGGGTCAAATCTCAAATATGTGAACAAAGTTTCTAACGTCAATATCTTCATATTTCCCTACTCCATCAATAAATCAAAACCATTCTTCTAATCCTTAGCAAAGATTTTGGATCAAAGGATCTCTAGGCTTGCAAATGTTCAATAAGTGGAACGGTGACTTGTCACAAATACTAACAATTGATTAGTTGCTTCATTATTGTCTCATATTGGTAATCTTTAAAGAAATGTTGACAATGAACATTCCTAGTATATTTAAGGGGAAAACATATATACATTTTCTAAAGGCACAATCATATAGTCATCAAGCTCTGTCAGCTGTAACTGAAAGATCTCAAAGGCAATAAGCAAAGTTATACATATTATTAAATACAAAGAGGACGCGGAAGCAGGAGGAGAACCTCGCATTGGGCAATCATCTTAGATCGGGTAGCTCGAAAGGCAGATCTCCAAGCGGCGGCGTCTCTGAAGGCTAGGACGAATTGGCCAGCGGTAGGGTTGTCGGATAGGCCCGCCGGAACAGGGCCTCTGAGGAGGGGGAGAGGCGGGTCGAAGGGAATGATGGTTGCTGAGGCCGGGAACCCCTCCATCTCGCCCCTCCATAGCGCCGCCACTTCGTCGTCGTCCATTAGGGTTTGTCCACCTGCGCCGAAGCTCACGATAGGTAAATAATGGAGGCAAGTGAAATTAAATATATAATTAGGAATAGAAACGAAAAACTCAACGAATTAGGAAGTTCAATTCTCAGTCATTTAATTAGGGTGCGTTTTTTGAGGAAAAAAAAGTGCTTTTTATGAGCGAGTAAAGAAGAGACAATGGAAAACACGATGAGGTGGTGGCGACAAATCGGCGAGCAGCATTGAGCGAATGAGGGGCGAGGTGGCAGCGGTGGGCAACGGCAAGTGGGTGATCGCGGAAGTATGAGTGCCCAAAGTGTCGCGTCCTAATTTTTTACTGTGTAAATTAAGGGTAACGACATAACTTACATAATGTGTAACTCTGGTATCACGAATTACACAATGAATAACCCGTCAGCCTCACTCAATGCCACGCGCTAATGCGGAATCCCAAGAATCGCAATGCCCCCGCGCCAAACCAAACGTTTGCGCTCTCAACCAAAATGCACGACCCCGGATGGGTAAATCTCGCGCTCTGCCTGAATGCACCTATGCTCTGTGGATCACTGTGCTGAACTCTGATGGTACTGAGCTCCAAGGCTGATCTCAGGATGGTAATGATCCTAGCCTTCTCCTAGCCCTAGACCTACGTCAATGAGTGGCGGATGGGCAGCACATGTTGCTCCTCAACCCAATATGCACACTCAAGGACCGTCCTTATACTTATATCGCCCTGTGAATGACACACACACAATCACAAGCAATCACAGTAGGCGGGCACTAGACATATGCCCCAGATCCTAAGCAAGATATCCACCACTACACAGCAAGGAGGGAACGCCCTATCAGTTAGGTGCGCCCACCCCTAATCACACACAAGCTCCGGCCGACCAAGCACAAGACAATGATATCTCAATGTGAGGAAAACCCCTTCAACCCAATGTGGGCTAAGGGATAAAAAACCTCACCCTACTCTACTATAATGATGATATAATGTTCATACAAGGTTCTTACAAAGTAATAACACAAGTAAAGTAGAAGTATACCACTCCAACGCTAATGTTGAGTGGAGGATGTGCTCAGCCCCTCCAAGCAAGCCGAACACCTCCAATGCCCTCAAGGGATGGCCCTTGAGGTTCGAACCTAGGGTCGCCCCCCTAGGTGGTTACTTTGATGCTCCAACGTGCTCCTTTCCTCCAAGGAAAACCTCAGCCCCCAATGGACAGCAATGGTGCCGCCCCCAAATTATGGTTTACAACTAATCAAATGAAACCTAAAATTTTTTGGCTCAATTTTAGTTCAGTTTTAGCTTACTTTGGTTATAAGGTTTAGCATAAAATTTTGGAGTAAAAGAATATCAGTTTAGTCAGTTCAGTTCAATTTGGATTGAAAAGTGAGGGAAATACTCAAAAAGCTTTCTCAAGATAAGCATCACAATGTTAGAACAACTAGAACATGCAAATTTACACTCTGAAAAGGCTAAATGCAAGCATCACATTATACACATCAAAGTGAACAGTATAAGCTCAAGATAAGCATCACAATGTTCAAAACAAAAAATGTGTCTAATATAAGTCAATCAAAGTTCATGGTCATTAGATTAAGATCTTTGGTTCCTCATATTAAAATATCAAAGTTTTCCAATTACAACGTAATAGATCTTCTATGTATTTCTCATCATCCTAAGTGTATAGCAGACAAACAAAAACAATTTCAGACCTTTCTCAGCAAAACTCATCCCTTACTTTGAAGTTTGAACATGGCCATGAATGCACAACCTAATCTTCTTAACTAAAAATCTATTCTTTCTGGAACCTCAGAATGATCGCACTAAAATTGTAGTGGATGATTTTGACGTACAGTAAAGGTGCATAATCTGGATTATGAGGCAGGCAGCTGATTGAAGAGAATCGGACCTTCTATTACCACGAAAGACAAGTTTGAAGGTAAAAAGGGCATCCCAGCTTAAAGCCATCAGAAGAAATATTTATTATTGATTAAATCTCATAGTTGGTATTATCTTTGGATTTCCCCATGCAATTCTTCTGTGCACTCTCCATGGCTTAATCTCTCATGGCTTTATACCAAAATTCGTTTTAGTATAGAAAGTGCAGTTTTTATTCACAGAAAAATCGAACCAAAACATTTCATAATTATTCCTAATTGGCATTGGATCACAAGCCCAACAACATACCAGTCATGAGGACCTTAAAACGCAGCAAAATACGAGTAGGTATATCAGGTAAAAGTGCAACAGTTACAATTTGAAAAACAGGAGACAGCAGTTTCATCTCAAGATGGCATATTGATGCGCGAACTTGTTAAACCCTAATCATAGCAGCAGAGGGATCCCGTTAAAAAATGATGAAAAGGGCGAAGGTTCACCTTTTGAATCTGTTCGGTGGTAATGCTAGCGATAGGGTTTGAGGACATGGGGTTCAGCGGATGCGCCGGCTGCTGCATGCTTTTCGGTTCGTGCTTCTTCTCTGATTCGATCTTCACGCACTTTTCCACGAAATCGAGGAGGATCAAATGGGAGATTTCTTAGCAAATTTATAGCTTGAAGGATATGGAGAAGAGAGAAGGGTTTCGATTTGGGCCTTGGGGGTTTGAGGTTTTGGGGCTGAGGGGTAAAGAAGAGTGGAACCAAAGACAGTTGACTCGACACTCGAGTCGCGGTGGATTGATTCTTTTTCGTAGCCCATAGTTCACGGATAATTTTATTTTGGTCCTCAACCTTCCACTTTTAACAATTTGGCCCTCCGACCATCAAAATTAGGAAAACGAATATGACTTTTTTCTGCCCTAACACCGATTTAAATTTTTTTTTTAAAAAAAAAATCAGAATGACTCGAACTGTTCAGTTTTAGAGTCCGTTAAACTCCTCGTGCAACAGGAATCATGTAAAAAAATAATAATAACTTTGACCTCTGACCTCTGAACCAATCTTCCAAACCCTAGCTGACAACCTCAGGTAGAAGACTCAGTCGTTTACAATGTTTAATTTGTTGCAGCTGGATTCAACAACACCTCAGCTAGAGATTCTCCTCATGGGCCTTTCTTGTTCATTAGATAAGCGATGTTAATTCTTCCTCACCTCTACCTACAGAAGAATTAGACTGCAGTCAAAGATGTAGGTTTCTATTTTTTTCCTTCTGGAGAGTAAAAAGAACTAGTCAAATATCTTTGTACCAGCTCTCTCCACCGGGTGTGCAACACTTGCTGATCATATGATTCATGTTTTATCATGAATCCTTACTTGTTCTAGCTTCACGAACAAGGTTGTGAAGCTTCAGTTTTACAGAAGTTGTTACAATGGAGGGAAGTAAACCTAGAATTGCTACTTTGCATGAGAAAACAAGGAAGAGATTGGACATTTTGTTCCTAGTATGTTTTTCTTATCTCTACAGGAAATCCGGAATGGGTGAAGTCTTGACTGACTACACATGGCTTCCTGTTTTGCAGCTTTCATGGGATTCATCATTCATCTGGCCGAACTCATTAGCTCAGCTGATTGAGGCCAGTGAAGCAACCATTTACCGATAAGCAGGAGAGAAGCCTCCAAATGACTTGAGTGAGGCCTGCAACTCAAAACCATTTTTTTAGCAATAGATGTAGGTCTGACTGACCTCAAGTTCAATTCCACGTTCCTTTATCTGTACTAGTGCCTGCAGAGTTCAATTGACCACTGATTAACTAGTGCTTATAGCCCCAATAGGCCAGTGAAGCAACTCTACCAGTAGCCTGAAAGCAAGCAAGAAGACAGTGGGCAAACAAATATAAAAGAAGCCCAGTTCTTTAGCCAGTGAGCAGGTCTCAGGACCAAGCAAGAAGTTTCCCAAGACTCAAAAGGGATTTTTTTTTTCTCGTAATGTAAGGTAATGCTGCACTTGCCTCTTCAATCACCTGTGCCGATGCTTCCTTTCCTTCTCCTTGCTTCATCTCTTCTCTTCTTGTACTTCTCCATTTGAAATGGAGAATGCCATGCTAGTTCAACTCATTCAGAGGTGCTCTCCAATGTCATCCAGAAAAAGGAACATGATTATTATCGCAGTCAAATAAAAGCCTAGGTTACCAAACTCAATTTCATCCAGGGAGGGAAGTCAAGAATCTAGAGTTTGCTCAAGCTCCATGGACCTTAAGGCTTCCAGTCTTTTCCCGGCCAATGGAAGAGTAAGGGCCTCCTATTCTCTCTTTACTAGTCTTTTGTTCTTGTCATGTACTAGCTAATTTCTTGCTCAATTTCTTCAGCATTCCTTAGACAGTGACTCAGGCTTCTACTTCAATGGCAAAAGCAACCCTTTCGCAGATTCCTTTCCTGATCCACTCTGCAGGCTTAACCTCAAGGAGACATCAGACTTTGTCAAGGCACTACCAGTGACCACCCCCAGGGGCCTTCTTGAAATCTCAAGTCAAAGGAGGGATAGATTAAGGTTGATGGGGCAAAAAAGTTTGGAGACTCCTTCCACTCCTGGGAGACCTTTGTTCAGCTTCAGCCCTGTGCACCTTCACAGAAAGAACATTCCCTCCAAGTGGGATGATGCAGAAAAATGGCTGATCAGTAGTTCTTGCCATGAATCCCCTGCTCATGTGGCAAAGCCAACCAAACACTCAAGGAAAGATGACTCCCTTATTGAGAAGAAGGTCAGCGTTGTTGAGAAAAAGGCTCCAAGTTCAATTATTCAGACTCTCGATGGACCAATTTTGTGTATGGACACAGATTTGTCATTCCACAGAACCTCTTCAGAAGTAATCCTTAAAGGTTGACAAAAAAAAACTGTGACTTTCCTACCCTTAATGAATTCTTTGCTCATGTAAAATTTATCTTCTTTCAATTCTTCTTTTCATGGTTTTTCTGTTTCTTTTGACCTGTCTGAGCTTGCTTAGCTATCTATTTAGCCTTTTTAACATTTAGATTCCTCTTGTTCACTTGCTTCTACGTGAAATCTTTTATGCTTCTCTTTCACACTCTTCTTAAACATCTGCGCCCCTAGAATAATTGGAATGAGTTTCCAGAGGAATATTAAGCCTATCCATTTACCTTCAATGCAGATAAAAGTACAAACAATGTGGAGCAAATATACCCCACTGCTAGGCACCCCGAGTCATCTAATGAAGGCTTTGTTTTGAAAAGTTTGGACTTTGAGGTCAAGAAGGATGCAGAGATTGCTGGCACATTGGAGGTTCAACGCAGAGATATTGGCACTGAAATGACTCCTTTAGAGAGCTCAATGACAACAAGATGCCATACTCCCATTAAGAGCTCTTCACCAGCAAGGCACAACACTCCAACTGACATGTCTGGACCTCTGATTCCATCTAGCACTCGCATCAATGTTTCTGAGCTCACAGACTGCCGCTTTGACAAGCTCAATCTTTGCATACAAGATGAGTCAATCACCTCAAATTGGAGGTCACGAGAAGAGGAAGAGGCAGAGTTATCAAAGAGTTTGACGCATTTAGATATCAATAGTGGAAGGAAGAGTCTTGGCATATCTCGGGCTTCTGCATGGATGAAGGAAGAGAGAAGTAAGAGTTGCATCAGGTGAGTTGTTTTGCAGAAAAATCATTTACAAACTACAGTGTTTTCATATTGTACGGATTAAAATTCATCTTTTACATCTTAATTGCACACATTTTCTCGCATTAGATATCAGAGAGAAGAAGCTAAAATCCAAGCCTGGTTAAACCTTGAGAATGCTAAAGCAGAAGCTGAATCCAGAAAGTTGGAGGTGAGGTAGTATAAAACTTGCGATTATGAATAATGAATTTATCAGAATACTCCAATTCGATCTATTTTTGTTCTGTTATTCACTTGATCCTGGCTTAAACATAATTATAACATTGACATTGCAAAACAAAAAGGAGAGGAAGTTCACATAGGATTTGGCATACTTGGAACTGCATTTCACTCACAACTTGTCAAATAATGTAGTGTTGCTACACCTGAATAATGCCTTTTTCTTTCTGCAAGTTGTGATCTAATTATTCAGAAGCCATATTGTGAAGAAAATGAACAGCAATTATTTCAATGCATTTCACTTCCTCGAGCCCCGCTACAGTATTCCTTTTATCTTCTTTCTTCTTGTCCCCCTCACGTCCAATCCACATGTGCCTACCTGAAACACCTTTTCAAGTTCCCGATGCAACTGCTATCAATTTCTTTCAAAAAGAATAAATAAATAATAATAATCACGCTTGAATGGTTAGCCTTGAAAGTTGACCAAACTATTGCCTGCATTATAATCGCATCTTGTCTACTGATATTGAAGATTCAGTGATTTGTGCTTTTTTCGACTTGTTCACCATTCAATTTTTCTGCAAAATATTCGACTTTTTCTTAAATACAGAAAAAATAATCTGATTCATGATTTGTCATTCTAGGTGAAGATACAGACGATGAGATCCAATTTGGAAGAGAAGCTGATGAAAAGGATGGACATTGTGCAAAGGAGAGCTGAGGAATGGAGAGCAGTGGCGCAGCTACGGCACTCACAGCAGTTGAAGAGGGCATCAGAGCATGCACAGAAGAAAAAAAGGTACAAGAAGAGCTGCCATTTCTCCATCGACACAGCTTGTGGTTGCTTGCCTTTCAAAAACCACCTATAGACTGACTGCACACCAACTAAGCACGTCTTTTCTATATACAGCGCATCATTGCATGAATACGATCCAATACATTGTCAATTCGTGGAGTCTTTTCTTTTTCTTTTCCTTTTTCCTTTTTCCTTTTTCCTTTTGTGTTCTTCCCATTGAAAAATTTCAGTGTCGGTTCCTCCATGGATCCTAATGAGAGATTATTGGTCTTAATCTTTAGTTACGTCAACTCTGATGTGATTTCTTGAGATCTTGATCATTGATTTTGATTTTGGAACCTTCAAGATTAATCTCGAGATCATGATCTTGACAATATGATTCTAGTTTACAAGTTTCTTTCAATGATCATTTTCAAGATTTATTTTGGGATTTTTCGTGTTTACTGAAAAAATTTAAACCTAACACGAATGCAATTTCTTCAGAAAAAAAAACCCCAGAAGCCCAGACTCATCATCAGCCAAGTGGATTTCAGTGGAACAGCCACTGGCTTTCCTCAATGTTCACCGAAGGAATAGCGACAAAAGCTCCAGTTAGTGAAAAGTAATTTATTGTTGCAACAGTGAAACAACCAATAATTGATTGGCGAGATTCCATCATACAGAAGCATACAAGCACAAAATAATCAGACCATGAAGAACGATTGAATGATTGCACACAACCACCCAGCAAGTTGCACTATTAACATTATAAAATGGATAATTTACAATTTTGTACTTCTTGTACTGAGGAACCACAATCGAGGGGCCGGCTCTTGATCTGATGATATCTATGACATGCCTCCAGACCAGTAACACCAGTTAAAGAATGGTGTATCCTAGAAGCAATCCAGCATGAAATGCCATCGTCAAGATGCTTCATCATTTTCAAGTATTCACCCGAGCATAAAATCCGTGCAATACTCGACTTGGTGGAGGAACAGATTCACTTAACTTCGAGCACATGCCATTGTTACATTTGCATCCTGCTCAATCAGCTGGAGTTGCTCCACCTATTTTCAGTAGTTGCATCATCCAGTAGGTCTCTTCCTCTATAAGTTGTTACTTCATAATTGTATTTCAATGAACCATGACAAGTTTCATGCAGAAAAGAAGCAGGCTCAGACTCCATTCCTGTGCCTTTTGATTCGTTCTCAACAGCACCATTATGCCACACAACAAACTGTGCACTTCCTTTAAGATTGCCCGACGCAATTCTTGCTTCTCTGAATGGTGACAAGCATTTGTCTTTTGCAAACTGAATGCATGATTCTTTAGCAGCTGCAAGACATGCAGCCATCTCACGCTCTTCACATTGCTCTCGCGCTGCATAATCCATTCTAGTTATTCCAAAGAGAAATTTCCACCAAGGGGGTTTGCACTTGCTAGATGCAGAGATTGAGCACCCAACACGCACTCCATCCTAAATAACGACAGCATCAAATCAGTAAAGCAAGCGAAAACATATAATTATATACTTTAACAAAATAAATTAGTGGTAAGCTTGTCAAGAAATTAAAAATATGTGAGTAGCATTCGAAATGCGCAAATAATGAACAGAATGGCAGATTTCATACACCAAGCGAACTAAGCATCAGGCATCAATCAACGGAGGTATTGACAGGTAAGATTAATGTTGTTTCATTGTGTTTTCAGTGGAAAATCCATGTTCCACGACAAGATCAAAGGATGTTTTCATAGAACATTTTCTCAAAAATACTAGCATTTGCAGATGCATGATTAAAAAGCATTTGTTAGTACCAACAACAACATTTACCTAACCGATCTAGAAAAGAGCATCCTAGACAAAGTAATAAAGATTGTTACAATATGTTATTCTAGCCAAACCTTATTTCTATCCAAAAAATCCCTACAAAGTTTGATTCAACGACTTTCAAGATTTAGTAGCCATTGAAATTAATGGAGAGTAATGTCAGGAGCAGCTGTCATATGCTTTCTAGGTAACATTGAGAAACTAGTGATGGTAAGTAGAGAAAAATAAAAATTATAATATAGTGAAAGACTAACAAACGTCATCAATATACAATACTCAGATAATTCTGACTAGCTCAAATTTTTCATGTAAATTTGCTCGAGGGGCTTTCTCTTAATTGCACTGGAGAATAAGTCAGAAATGAAAAACATGCATAACAGCAAGTCCGGGATCTGAATGGGGGAAATGTAAACTTCCAACTTATTTGTTTACAAATAGAATGCTATTACTGACCAAAAGAAAAAAAAACATGTCGGAGGTTTTGATTGTAGAGCAACTGTCAATCTAGGTTACAAAACTCTGCAACCTGGAGCTGGTTTGTGCTCTTCCATGTATGCAGCTGTAGTAACTTACTGACCGATAAACTCAAGCCAGTCAGCTCGGCCAGCTGCAAAACCAAATTATTAATCTAGAGCATCATATTTATATACCAAAAAAGTAACTCAATACCTAGAGCATCATATTTGGTTCATTATCTATGGTCATTTTCTTCCAACTCTAAAGTGAAAATGGATAAAGAGGAAAACGATCATTTGAGTAAAATACACAGCTGATTCTGCTGTTTGAGAATAGAGACAAGTTAACAACTCAAAACATGTAATGAGTTTTGAGACAATGGCACGATCTCAAATATGTGAACAGGGGAGGGGGGAAGGGTCAAATCTCAAATATGTGAACAAAGTTTCTAACGTCAATATCTTCATATTTCCCTACTCCATCAATAAATCAAAACCATTCTTCTAATCCTTAGCAAAGATTTTGGATCAAAGGATCTCTAGGCTTGCAAATGTTCAATAAGTGGAACGGTGACTTGTCACAGATACTAACAATTGATTAGTTGCTTCATTATTGTCTCATATTGGTAATCTTTAAAGAAATGTTGACAATGAACATTCCTAGTATATTTAAGGGGAAAACATATATACGTTTTCTAAAGGCACAATCATATAGTCATCAAGCTCTGTCAACTGTAACTGAAAGATCTCAAAGGCAATAAGCAAAGTTATACATATTATTAAATACAAAGAGGACGCGGAAGCAGGAGGAGAACCTCGCATTGGGCAATCATCTTAGATCGGGTAGCTCGAAAGGCAGATCTCCAAGCGGCGGCGTCTCTGAAGGCTAGGACGAATTGGCCAGCGGTAGGGTTGTCGGATAGGCCCGCTGGAACAGGGCCTCTGAGGAGGGGGAGAGGCGGGTCGAAGGGAATGATGGTTGCTGAGGCCGGGAACCCCTCCATCTCGCCCCTCCATAGCGCCGCCACTTCGTCGTCGTCCATTAGGGTTTGTCCACCTGCGCCGAAGCTCACGATAGGTAAATAATGGAGGCAAGTGAAATTAAATATATAATTAGGAATAGAAACGAAAAACTCAACGAATTAGGAAGTTCAATTCTCAGTCATTTAATTAGGGTGCGTTTTTTGAGGAAAAAAAAGTGCTTTTTATGAGCGAGTAAAGAAGAGACAATGGAAAACACGATGAGGTGGTGGCGACAAATCGGCGAGCAGCATTGAGCGAATGAGGGGCGAGGTGGCAGCGGTGGGCAACGGCAAGTGGGTGATCGCGGAAGGATGAGTGCCCAAAGTGTCGCGTCCTAATTTTTTTCTGTGTAAATTAAGGGTAACAACATAACTTACATAATGTGTAACTCTGGTATCACGAATTACACAATGAATAACCCGTCAGCCTCACTCAATACCACGCGCTAATGCGGAATCCCAAGAATCGCAACGCCCCCGCGCCAAACCAAACGTTTGCGCTCTCAACCAAAATGCACGACCCCGGATGGGTAAATCTCGCGCTCTGCCTGAATGCACCTATGCTCTGTGGATCACTGTGCTGAACTCTGATGGTACTGAGCTCCAAGGCTGATCTCAGGATGGTAATGATCCTAGCCTTCTCCTAGCCCTAGACCTACGTCAATGAGTGGCGGATGGGCAGCACATGTTGCTCCTCAACCCAATATGCACACTCAAGGACCGTCCTTATACTTATATCGCCCTGTGAATGACACACACACAATCACAAGCAATCACAGTAGGCGGGCACTAGACATATGCCCCAGATCCTAAGCAAGATATCCACCACTACACAGCAAGGAGGGAACGCCCTATCAGTTAGGTGCGCCCGCCCCTAATCACACACAAGCTCCGGCTGACCAAGCACAAGACAATGATATCTCAATGTGAGGAAAACCCCTTCAACCCAATGTGGGCTAAGGGATAAAAAACCTCACCCTACTCTACTATAATGATGATACAATGTTCATACAAGGTTCTTACAAAGTAATAACACAAGTAAAGTAGAAGTATACCACTCCAACGCTAATGTTGAGTGGAGGATGTGCTCAGCCCCTCCAAGCAAGCCGAACACCTCCAATGCCCTCAAGGGATGGCCCTTGAGGTTCGGACCTAGGGTCGCCCCCCTAGGTGGTTACTTTGATGCTCCAACGTGCTCGTTTCCTCCAAGGAAAACCTCAGCCCCCAATGGACAGCAATGGTGCCGCCCCCAAATTATGGTTTACAACTAATCAAATGAAACCTAAAATTTTTTGGCTCAATTTTAGTTCAGTTTTAGCTTACTTTGGTTATAACGTTTAGCATAAAATTTTGGAGTAAAAGAATATCAGTTTAGTCAGTTCAGTTCAATTTGGATTGAAAAGTAAGGGAAATACTCGAAAAGCTTTCTCAAGATAAGCATCACAATGTTAGAACAACAAGAACATGCAAATTTACACTCTGAAAAGGCTAAATGCAAGCATCACATTATACACATCAAAGTGAACAGTATAAGCTCAAGATAAGCATCACAATGTTCAAAATGAAAAATGTGTCTAATATAAGTCAATCAAAGTTCATGGTCATTAGATTAAGATCTTTGGTTCCTCATATTAAAATATCAAAGTTTTCCAATTAAAACGTAATAGATCTTCTATGTATTTCTCATCATCCTAAGTGTATAGCAGACAAACAAAAACAATTTCAGACCTTTCTCAGCAAAACTCATCCCTTACTTTGAAGTTTGAACATGGCCATGAATGCACAACCTAATCTTCTTAACTAAAAATCTATTCTTTCTGGAATCTCAGAATGATCGCACTAAAATTGTAGTGGATGATTTTGACGTACAGTAAAGGTGCATAATCTGGATTATGAGGCAGGCAGCTAATTGAAGAGAATCGGACCTTCTATTACCACGAAAGACAAGTTTGAAGGTAAAAAGGGCATCCCAGCTTAAAGCCATCAGAAGAAATATTTATTATTGATTAAATCTCATAGTTGGTATTATCTTTGGATTTCCCCATGCAATTCTTCTGTGCACTCTCCATGGCTTAATCTCTCATGGCTTTATACCAAAATTCGTTTTAGTATAGAAAGTGCAGTTTTTATTCACAGAAAAATCGAACCAAAACATTTCATAATTATTCCTAATTGGCATTGGATCACAAGCCCAACAACATACCAGTCATGAGGACCTTAAAACGCAGCAAAATACGAGTAGGTATATCAGGTAAAAGTGCAACAGTTACCAATTGAAAAACAGGAGACAGCAGTTTCATCTCAAGATGGCATATTGATGCGCGAACTTGTTAAACCCTAATCATAGCAGCAGAGGGATCCCGTTAAAAAATGATGAAAAGGGCGAAGGTTCACCTTTTGAATCTGTTCGGTGGTAATGCTAGCGATAGGGTTTGAGGACATGGGGTTCAGCGGATGCGCCGGCTGCTGCATGCTTTTCGGTTCGTGCTTCTTCTCTGATTCGATCTTCACGCACTTTTCCACGAAATCGAGGAGGATCAAATGGGAGATTTCTTAGCAAATTTATAGCTTGAAGGATATGGAGAAGAGAGAAAGGGTTTCGATTTGGGCCTTGGGGGTTTGAGGTTTTGGGGCTGAGGGGTAAAGAAGAGTGGAACCAAAGACAGTTGACTCGACACTCGAGTCGCGGTGGATTGATTCTTTTTCGTAGCCCATGGTTCACGGATAATTTTATTTTGGTCCTCAACCTTCCACTTTTAACAATTTGGCCCTCCGACCATCAAAATTAGGAAAACGAATATGACTTTTTTCTGCCCTAACACCGATTTAAATTTTTCATGTAAATTTGCTCGAGGGGCTTTCTCTGAATTGCACTGGAGAATAAGTCAGAAATGAAAAACATGCATAACAGCAAGTCCGGGATCTGAATGGGGAAATGTAAACTTCCAACTTATTTGTTTACAAATTGAATGCTATTACTGACCAAAAGAAAAAAAAACATGTCGGAGGTTTTGATTGTAGAGAAACTGTCAATCTAGGTTACAAAACTCTGCAACCTGGAGCTGGTTTGTGCTCTTTCATGTATGCAGCTGTAGTAACTTACTGACTGATAAACTCAAGCCAGTCAGCTCGGCCAGCTGCAAAACCAAATTATTAATCTAGAGCATCATATTTATATACCAAAAAAGTAACTCAATACCTAGAGCATCAGTAGTAACTTACTGATGCACGATGCGGTTGTGATATTCCTTTTTCTTGCACCGCTTCCATGAGGGAGGTGATTTGCGCCTTCAACTCCTCGATTTGAGCCCTCAAGAATTTGACGGACTCTCGAGTATTGTCCTTGTGTCCCTCTATTTCTGAAGTCATTGAAGCATGTCTCATCTCAGATAGGTCTAATCGGTCTTCAATATTAGTGAAACGCGCTTCTTGGCGTTCACGGTGCCTTCTCCGCCTTTCCTCCCTATTCAGTTCGGGAGGATTACCCACAAGTGTTTCCACATCGGTTCCCTCGTAAGCAGACATTCTTGAGAGCCTGATCTATGGATCGTTGTCCCTCTGATACCACTTGTTATGGACACACTTTCCTTAGTGCCTGATGTCTACGCGGCAGACTACTTGAAATAGTCTCAGCTTTAATCCCGTGTGCATGTATGCACTAAATCCGAAAGCGTCGCTATAAAACCGAGGCAACAATGTAGTTCGAGGGCAACACCAGCAATCGAGAGGTACAAGTGATTTACACAGGATGGCGAGTAAAATACTCACTCCGCCGTTATATATTGATAAAGAAAACAATACAAGATAATAATACAGGACACTAAGCAAATATTAAGTAGACCCAAGACCTAAGACTTGGTGGAGAGGGCAGGTGTGTGGAACCTTACAATTTTATACTTGCATGGGATCACAAGACTGCATTTAACCAAGCACTATCACCCCTCTCAATGCTGTACCATATATACAAACTAAGGGGTGTGAGTAGAAGGCTTCACAAGACTTGGGTGGGTTAATTTTATACATTTGAGCCCCCCATCCTAGAGTACTTATGAATCCATAGTCCTCGACATGCGTGTACATGCCTTGGGACAGTCCCCCGAGTGCATCGCTACCCCTGATGACCAAAACACATGACACACAAGTGCCAAACCCTATTTTTACATGGATCTACATATCCCCTGAGTGTCGGGGCAAAATGACATCGTTAGGGTCGGGTAACAGTGTAATTACACCCAAACTCCTCCGATCCCTAACAAACTCCCCCACCTGAATTGTCAATGCCCTCATCAACACAAAACATCCTTGAAGGTTAGCTTTGAGGTTGAAGGTCCACCATTGCTGGGTAGCTTTTTGGCTTCGTGCTGTGTCGTTGGGACCATGCATGGCTTGCCTCCCGCCATTATGCACAGCGGGTTCATGAATGGCATCGGTACTACTTGGGCTATCTTCAGAAGCTCGGTTCCGAGGATGATCTTGAAGTCATCCAAGGGTACCACCATAAAGTCAGTTCGCCCCCACCAGTCTCCAATTCTGATGGGTATACTTTTGGCTGAGCCAATCGTCTTCATTGCCTTTGAATTCAGGCACTTCACTCGGCCCTCGCATTCTTCATACATGAGGTGGAGTCTAGTAGCTTCCTCTTTTGAGATAAAGTTGTGACTCGCCCCTGAGTCAATCATAGTTTCAGTTTTGCGGCCAAACAACTTGACCTTGACATACATCAATCCATCAGTGTCCTTTGGTTGTTCAAGGGGTTTTGGCTTCTTCGCTTGAGTCGGATGGTATTGGTTGCCACCATTATGGGGTTTGCCATGGTTTTGGTTCTCGTGATAGTACAAACTTTGATTTGGTCTACTCCGGTTTGAGCTTGACCGATTGTCCCTCCTTGGACTCCCATTTGAATCGTTCGATCCTTGTTGTGACACCCGGGGTACTTTGGGGTACTACCCCGCCTTTCCCATGGATTCATGGAGGTTATGAGTAGGGATGAAGGGGGTAAAGTTGGAGGAGAACATGAGAAGTAGTGAAGCTAGGATACTAATTCTTGTGTTATGATGTTTTGTAGGTACATGGCAAGGAGCATGCACTTGCAAAAACATAAGGGTCAATGTAGGAGGCTACATGGACCATGGCGCATGATATGGGCTTGTATAGAGGTGTACAAGCATGTGTAAAAAAATATGTCATGGGTGAGATTTGAACCCAAAACCTATAGAGAGCCAAAGACTTATGTTGCATGAGAGGACCAACCCGAGCTTGGGTCATTCGCTGAAGTAAAAGAGGGCGCCATCTTGATAAAGGCTTCTTAATATAAAGGCCCAAATCACTTAAGCAAAAGAGGGCAAATCGAAAAGGGGATCTCATGCAATCCAATCCGATTTGGGGGAAAGGAGAGTTCGGCTTGGAGAGGGGTGAAAGTTCATCTTGTTGGTGTATATGCCCTAGGACCTAGTTTTGGTCCACTTATGTACTACTTGACTTTGATATTTATATATATCATTCTGGCATTGTCATTATCAATGTTTGTTTACATCTGCGCACATGTACTGACATGATAATGTCCCTGGAGACAGATTGGATCTGTGCTCAAACTGTTGTCCCCAGTCGATGTACCTTAGTGGATATGGGACAGTTATGGTACTTGAGAGACTGGTATGTGAGCTGGTTAGGTACGTGGTGCTAACGCAGACACATGGGTATATCATTGGAGGATATACTGGAAAGACCCGCTGTGAGGCTATGACTTGGTGTCATAAGTTATCCTCACAAGTGACAGGAGATGCATTGATCCCTTGACTTGAGGTCATTGATCGTTCTATATGGTTAGCGACTTGCTTTGATACAACCTAACACCTCACCGTAGTTGGGAGGTCATAACGGTTGTCATTGAGCATGTCACGACCCATATGAGAAGGTCAATGGACAGACATAGGATTTGCCCCTTCCTTAGGGAAGTATGATATCCATGGAGCTCCTCTATGGTTCTATGACTGAGAGTGTATGGCCATACCCAGGTAAGAACCTGTTTTAGTCATAGCCATGTGATTGGGTGAAAACAAGTGGTGACACACTTGTCCAATCGGATATCAGTCCGGCAAAGAGACTGTAATGCATCTGTACCTAGTTGCGATGATGGGGATGTCGATGTCGATATCCATTCCAATGACCTGGGTAGCAGCAATGCACTGCTAGGTGCCACTCACTGCTTGTGGTGACCTTTGGTCAGCACTGCCAGCGTCAGAAGAACCTACAGGGTCGCACACCTTGATACTTGAGTTCTCGTATTGATCGAGAAACCTTATGATCAAGTTATTGGATAACTCGGATCTAATTGGGAGATTTCATCAGCACCAATGGACCTGATGAGATGGAAGAATGTTATTGGAGCCAAACTTCATTTTTGGCAGGTTGACCCGTATTTGACCATGGTTGGTCACACTTGGATTAGGGTTGCATTGGATTGGATCCAAATGCTTAATCAACCCATAGGATGAAGTTTGGGCTAGCTCATTATCCAATGAAGCCCAATAACAAGTTCTCATGAAGAGAAGAGAGGCTAAAAGGGTATAATGGGGAGAAACCCAACCCCATTGGCGCCTAAGGGGCATAATGGGGTTAGGGTGGCAAAATTGCTTCATTAAGGAAGCAATTTGCGCCTAGCCCTTCTCCCTTGATGGTATGAATGCCTTTAAGGCATGTCTTGGGCTGATATGGTACTTGGGCAATTATGGAAAGGTTGAATGAAGTTTATGGTAAAGTCTTGGAGACTTTCCTTGCATTAAACCTCCTCATCCTAGCCCTACACTTGTCATGATCCTAGCCCTTGCCCTAATCGCCTCTTGCCCTATATATGTGACCCTAGCCGCCCCCTCTTAGATGATTCATCCTTGGAGGCGTGAACTTAAGAAGGGAGCGAGAGCAAGGAGCATTGGCGCAATCTCTTCCTCTTCCATCAAGTGGCCGCAAGCTTCTCCTTCCTTACCACTTGGCGCATCTTTCTCTCTTGGTGGCGCAAGGTGGTTGGAGCATCTCCCTAAGGCTTGGATCTTCTTCCCGAGGCTAGCACCGGGCGTGGAAGAAGAGGACTCGAGGCATCCGTGTGTGTGAGACTGCAGAGGGCGCACGCTTGGGCGCCTATCACGACATCGACCTCATCTTGCTCTGAGGTATTTTCTAACTCATCGTGTCGACCCCCTTGCATGCGATCTTCACTGGGTTTTTGGGACGGACCTGTTTCGGGGACATTCTTCCGCTGTGCAATGTATGTATGTGTCTCTGAAAAATTGTAAAATGTCCCCGGGGTTTCCCAACAGTGGTATCAGAGCGACTTGCAAGACTCGAACGATGTTTTATGCTTTTCTTTCATGCTCACATGCCATATCTCTATTTTCGAAAATAGCATGATGCATGGCAAACGATTTTTTCTAAGTAGGAAAAAATTAGGGTTTCTTGTTTCTATCATCCTCTCAATCTCTTTTGGATTTTTGGACTATTTTTCTTGTCTGATTTAAAGATCAAAGGCGCACGTAGTTTTGTCAAGTAGGACGGGCATTGTGTCTTCGGACTGGCCAAGTCTCTTGATCTGACAAAATTGCCAGCCGAAAGGATCTCTGAAATCACCTTGAAAAAATAAATCGCAATTAACCAAAAGATTTGTGAGAAGAAGAGGAGAAAAAGAGACTAGTTTTAATGAAAAAGTAAAATTTCAGATTTTATGTTTTTCATGAGCATGTAGAATTGCATGAGTAAATACCTTGATTGTGCATAATGTTGTGATCATTAGTCAAGCCCCCTTTTGCATGCCTGTGATGTTTCCTCGTGAGGCCTGCGTGCCGCTTTTCTTTTTGCTTTTAAGAAGACTAGGGTAGCGCATGTACTTGGAGCTTGGCGCATGCATGGAGTTGGCGCACCTTGGATGGTGGCGCAACAAGCATCAAGGAAAAGGCGCAACCTTGCTTGATGACACAAGTTAGGCATGGCCGAACCCTTGGGTTTGAGAGCTAGCTAACTTGGCATCTTTCATTGTGGCGCATTCTCCTTGGAGGAAGACCATGGCATTGGCCGAACCTTTGAGGTCTACCCTTAAGGTTTGAGAGCTAAGCCATGAAGAAAGGACCTTGGAGCCCACCTTGAAGACCAAGATAGAGGGCGGCTAGGATAGGTCTTTCTTAGGGGCTTGAGTCCTATGTCAAGAGATGAACCTCTTTTGGCATGGGTTGGTTCAATGTCTTGAAAGGGCTTTGATCACATCATCTTTTACTGCTTTCCTTATCTGCTAAAAGCATGCCTGTGATGTTTTATCATTATGTTATCACTATAGGATTGCATGCCTGTATTGTTAGACATAAGATAAAACTGATGAGACCTTAAAAACCCTCATAAAATATCAAGTCTAGAAGCCTTCTAATGCGTAGCCCTCACTAAGCTATCGATCAGTGGAGTTGTGAACTGGTTCCCACCCTCGTGGGACACACCCACTTATCTTTAGAAAGTGTGTGGTGACAATGGTTTCCCCAGTCCAGTTTTAACCTGGGCGTGCCTTCGCAAGGAAACTCATTGGCCCTGGGCATAAACGGTTAGGAATGGACTTAACTAGAAATTCACATGTACTGGGCACATAGTGAAAGTCTAGAGGCATCGTTGAGAGGTTAGGGTTTCATGTTATATCCAGCCCTCGCTGGACATGAAATGCCCAAGACTGTCTCAACAAGGGGAGTTGCTTGGAGCAACCGGCCGGCGCGCCCACCTTAGGAAACATGAGTTACTTTGTGCATCTCATCCCACCCTCGTGGGACGCAAAACCTCATGTGAAATAAGGATCCCATCTCACTAGGAAGTCTTAAACTTCCCGATTGACTTTGTGGGTTGTCAATTCGAATTTAAAATAGTGGGAGCAGTAATCGTTTAAAACAAAGTCCAGTTTAAATGATTCGAAGTAGTACTAATCTGCTGTTTCTTGGTTATTGTAGAACAATGAACAATGGCAGATGGTCACTGCGATCTACCCTGGAAAGGGATAAGTTGGTTGGATCCAACTTAAAGGATTGGTATATGAACTTGAGAATTGTGCTCAAGCTCGAGAGGAAGCTATATGTCCTTGAGAAGCCAATTCCTGAGCCACTTCCATGCTTGGCCTCAGCAGCTGAGAAGGATGCTTATGATAAGCATCAAGCTGATACTTTGGAGATTGCACAATTGATGCTAACCAACATGTCGCCTGAGCTAAGAGGGCAATATGAATCTAAGAGTGCCTCTGAAATTATTTCTAGTCTAAGGCAGCTCTTTGATGCATTGGTTGAGCTCAACCCTCCTAAAGTAGACATTCAATGTGTTAAGCCCAAAGGCTTAACTAAAACATTGAAAATAAAGATGGAAAGAGTCAGTAATAATAAGTGCTACTCATGTGGAGGACCACCTCACATGATAAAGGACATAGTACGACTTCAGAATGAGAAGAAGAGAGGCAAGGCTTCGTCTTCATGCTCAGGTATCTATGTTACAGAAGTCAATCTTTCTACTTCTATGTCATGGGTATTGGATACCGCATGTGGAGCTCATATTTGTACAAATATGCAGGGGCTCAAGAGAAGTAGATCGGTGCGACCTGGAGAGATTGACCTACGCGTTGGAAATGGGGCACAGGTTGTTGCCGTTGCTGTAGGCGTCTTGACTCTCTCCTTACCGTCTGGACTTCTATTAGAACTAGATAATTGCTTTTGTGTACCTTCACTTACTAAGAACATTGTATCCATTCCTTGCTTAGCAAAGAAGGGGTTTAAGTTTGAAATAAATAAGAACTCATGTTCTTTTTCATTTGCAAATATGTTCTATGGGAAGGGTACTTTGTGCAATGGTCTGTATATCTTGGATATGGAAAGTTCTATCTGTAACATAAGTAATAAAAGGACCAAACTGAGTGGTTCAGTTGGTGCTTTCCTATGGCACTGTCGATTAGCCCATATAAACAAAAATCGCATCCAACAACTCCATGCAAATGGATTGTTAGATTCAAGTTCCTTGGAGGAATTTGATACCTGTGAACCTTGTTTATTAGGGAAAATGACAAAGGCACCCTTCACCAAGATTGGTGAGAGGGCAGGAGGTTTATTGGATCTCATACATACTGATGTGTGTGGGCCTTTCAATAAACAAGCCAGAGGAGGGTACAACTACTTCATTACCTTCACTGATGACTTCAGTAGGTATGGATATGTCTACCTAATGAGACATAAATCTGAGTCCTTTGAGAAATTCAAAGAGTTCAAGAATGAAGTAGAGAACCAGCTTGGAAGATCCATTAAAGCTCTTCGATCTGATCGAGGTGGAGAATACCTGAGTGGAGAGTTCTTTGACTATCTGAGAGAGTCTGGGATCATATCCCAACTCACTCCTCCTAGAACACCTCAATGGAATGGTGTGTCTGAAAGGAGAAATCGAACTTTATTGGATATGGTTCGATCTATGATGAGTCATGCAACTCTACCTCCCTCATTCTGGGGGCATGCACTTGAGACAGCTTCTCTGATACTGAATAATGTTCCATCTAAGAGTGTCTCCAAAATACCATACGAGGTATGGAGTGGGAGACGCCCTAATCTCACGTTTATCAGGATCTGGGGATGTGAGGCTTATGTCAAACGTCAGGATTCTAGCAAGCTAGAACCTAGATCTGATAAGTGTGTATTTGTGGGGTATCCTAAGGAAACTAAAGGATACTACTTCTATGTCCCAACCGAGAACAAAGTTTTTGTTGCTCGGGGTGCTGTCTTTCTAGAGAAAGAATTTCTTATGAAAGAAGTAAGTGGGAGGGAGTTTGACTTGGATGAGGTCCAAGTGCAACCACAGGACAAAGAGATGGAATCTGAGCCATCTGCACCGGTTGTTGTACAACCTGAGGCTCAGACACAGGTCCCACGTAGGTCTGGGAGGATTCGTCGTGCACCTGAGAGGTACGGGTCGCTGCCGACTCAACACGATGGAATTTTCATCATTGAGGATGAACCCAGAACCTATGATGAGGCGGTCAGTGGACCGGACTCCGAGAGATGGCTTGACGCCATGCGATCCGAGATGGATTCCATGTCGGCTAACCAAGTCTGGGATTTGGTTGAGCTGCCTGATGGGGTAAAACCCATAGGGTGTAAATGGGTCTTCAAGAAGAAGACAGACATGGATGGCAATATAGTTACCTATAAGGGTAGACTAGTGGCTAAAGGTTTTAAACAAGTCTACGGGGTGGACTATGATGAAACCTTCTCGCCAGTTGCCATGATCAAGTCCATTCGGATTCTGCTTGCTATAGCTGCATATCATGACTATGAGATATGGCAGATGGATGTGAAGACAGCGTTCCTTAACGGGAAGCTGACTGAGGATGTGTACATGACACAACCTGATGGTTTCATCCATCCTGCAGAGGCTAATAAGGTCTGCAGGCTAAAGAGATCCATTTATGGATTAAAGCAAGCATCTCGAAGTTGGAATCTTCGATTTGATGAAGCTGTGAGAGATTATGGCTTTATCAAAAGCGAAGATGACGCCTGTGTATATAGAAAATTCAGTGGGAGCTTGGTGATTTTTCTGGTCTTGTATGTCGATGACATACTGCTCATCGGAAATGACATCCCTAGTCTTCAAGCTGTGAAGACATGGTTGGGGAAGTGTTTTGAGATGAAAGACTTAGGGGAGGCCGCCTATATTCTAGGCGTGAGGATCTACCGAGAAAGATCCAAGAGGCTCCTGGCCTTTAGTCAGAGTACCTACATTGATAAGGTCCTTGAGAGGTTTAACTTGGAGCAATCCAAGAAAGGATACCTTCCAGTAAGACATGGCCTTACTCTCTCAAAGAGCCAGTGTCCTACAACACAGGCTGAGAGGGATAACATGAGTCGAATTCCTTATGCTTCGGCAGTAGGATCGATCATGTATGCAATGTTGTGTACTAGACCAGACGTGGCATATGCTGTAAGCATAACCAGCCGATACCAATCCAATCCAGGTCTGCAGCACTGGGTGACTGTAAAGAACATCCTAAAGTATCTGAGGAGAACTAAGGATTTGTTCTTGGTCTATGGGGGACAGGAAGAGCTCAGTATGCAGGGCTATACTGATGCATCATTCCAGTCTGACCCTGACGACTTTAGATCGCAGGCCGGCTATGTGTTCAAGATAAATGGAGGCGCTGTATGCTGGAAGAGCTTCAAGCAATCCACCATAGCAGATTCTACAACCGAAGCAGAGTATGTGGCCGCTTCTGAGGCAGCCAAGGAAGCCGTTTGGATAAGGAAGTTCATATCTGATCTTCAGGTGGTTCCTAGTGCAGTGGATCCCATTGAACTCTATTGTGACAACAATGGAGCAATTGCACAAGCCAAGGAACCACGGTCTCATCAAAGATCCAAACACATACTCAGAAGATTTCACCTGATCAGAGAGATCATTGAAAGAGGTGATGTCAAGATTAGCAGAGTTGACACAGAAAACAATCTGGCAGACCCATTGACCAAGGCTTTGGCGCAGCAGAAGCATGATGGTCACGCTAGAGATATGGGGTTAAGATTTCTCAACCTCTAGGTCTTAGTGCAAGTGGGAGATTGTTGGTGTATATGCCCTAGGACCTAGTTTTGGTCCACTTATGTACTACTTGACTTTGATATTTATATATATCATTCTGGCATTGTCATTATCAATGTTTGTTTACATCTGCGCACATGTACTGACATGATAATGTCCCTGGAGACAGATTGGATCTGTGCTCAAACTGTTGTCCCCAGTCGATGTACCTTAGTGGATATGGGACAGCTATGGTACTTGAGAGACTGGTATGTGAGCTGGTTAGGTACGTGGTGCTAACGCAGACACATGGGTATATCATTGGAGGATATACTGGAAAGACCCGCTGTGAGGCTATGACTTGGTGTCATAAGTTATCCTCACAAGTGACAGGAGATGCATTGATCCCTTGACTTGAGGTCATTGATCGTTCTATATGGTTAGCGACTTGCTTTGATACAACCTAACACCTCACCGTAGTTGGGAGGTCATAACGGTTGTCATTGAGCATGTCACGACCCATATGAGAAGGTCAATGGACAGACATAGGATTTGCCCCTTCCTTAGGGAAGTATGATATCCATGGAGCTCCTCTATGGTTCTATGACTGAGAGTGTATGGCCATACCCAGGTAAGAACCTGTTTTAGTCATAGCCATGTGATTGGGTGAAAACAAGTGGTGACACACTTGTCCAATCGGATATCAGTCCGGCAAAGAGACTGTAATGCATCTGTACCTAGTTGCGATGATGGGGATGTCGATGTCGATATCCATTCCAATGACCTGGGTAGCAGCAATGCACTGCTAGGTGCCACTCACTGCTTGTGGTGACCTTTGGTCAGCACTGCCAGCGTCAGAAGAACCTACAGGGTCGCACACCTTGATACTTGAGTTCTCGTATTGATCGAGAAACCTTATGATCAAGTTATTGGATAACTCGGATCTAATTGGGAGATTTCATCAGCACCAATGGACCTGATGAGATGGAAGAATGTTATTGGAGCCAAACTTCATTTTTGGCAGGTTGACCCGTATTTGACCATGGTTGGTCACACTTGGATTAGGGTTGCATTGGATTGGATCCAAATGCTTAATCAACCCATAGGATGAAGTTTGGGCTAGCTCATTATCCAATGAAGCCCAATAACAAGTTCTCATGAAGAGAAGAGAGGCTAAAAGGGTATAATGGGGAGAAACCCAACCCCATTGGCGCCTAAGGGGCATAATGGGGTTAGGGTGGCAAAATTGCTTCATTAAGGAAGCAATTTGCGCCTAGCCCTTCTCCCTTGATGGTATGAATGCCTTTAAGGCATGTCTTGGGCTGATATGGTACTTGGGCAATTATGGAAAGGTTGAATGAAGTTTATGGTAAAGTCTTGGAGACTTTCCTTGCATTAAACCTCCTCATCCTAGCCCTACACTTGTCATGATCCTAGCCCTTGCCCTAATCGCCTCTTGCCCTATATATGTGACCCTAGCCGCCCCCTCTTAGATGATTCATCCTTGGAGGCGTGAACTTAAGAAGGGAGCGAGAGCAAGGAGCATTGGCGCAATCTCTTCCTCTTCCATCAAGTGGCCGCAAGCTTCTCCTTCCTTACCACTTGGCGCATCTTTCTCTCTTGGTGGCGCAAGGTGGTTGGAGCATCTCCCTAAGGCTTGGATCTTCTTCCCGAGGCTAGCACCGGGCGTGGAAGAAGAGGACTCGAGGCATCCGTGTGTGTGAGACTGCAGAGGGCGCACGCTTGGGAGCCTATCACGACATCGACCTCATCTTGCTCTGAGGTATTTTCTAACTCATCGTGTCGACCCCCTTGCATGCGATCTTCACTGGGTTTTTGGGACGGACCTGTTTCGGGGACATTCTTCCGCTGTGCAATGTATGTATGTGTCTCTGAAAAATTGTAAAATGTCCCCGGGGTTTCCCAACACATCTTCCCATCTTCCACCTTGGCGATTTGGAGTCTAGAGCTTGAGGAAGCTCACGGATCATCTCTCCCATCCTTCCCCTAGCTCATTTGATGGTGGTGGCTGCTTGAGGAAAGCTCGGCATTCAGCACTTGGTTGGGCGATAGCATCTTGCTCACGGATTGGAGTCTCCTTGGAGGAAAGGAGGCTGAACCTTGGAGCTTTACTTGCTCTAGCCGAGAGCTTGTAAAGAAAGGAGGATTTCATCTCTTGGAGGCAAGGGAGTCCATCCATTGAGACCTTGAAGGTGGCGGCACCTTGTTGCCCACTTGGAGGTTTGCGGTTCACTTGGAGGTTGGTGGCTTCACTTGGAGGAGCTTGAGGAGACCGGCCACCACTTTCCACCATCTACACTTGGGCGGCTGAGGGGCTGTCCATTAGAGGGCTGAGGTGTTCCTTGGAGCTAAGGAACACATTGAGGCATCAAAACCACCTAGAGGGGCAACTCTAGGGTGGATCCTCAAGGGCTTGCGCTTGAGGAGTGTTTTGGAGCTTGGAAGAGAAAGTTTGGCCACCTTGAGGAGGAGGGAGCCGAACACTTCATCACCACTTAGCCTAGCATTGGAGTGGTATACTTTACTTGCTTTAAGCTTATTTGCTTTACAATAGCATTGTATAAACATTGTATGAACACCATGTCTTGTTGAGTAGTTGATAGTTTATTGTTAGTATCTCTATCCACATTGGAAGAGATACTCTGCTCATACCCGAGGTTGTGTCATTGGAGGGGTTGTGATTATATTGTCCGGTGTGTTTAGCTTGTGACTTTTGCAAGCGCCGTGCTTGTGCAAGGAGCTCGCTCGCTGTGTAGTTGTTGATATCTGTATTAGGGTTTGGGCATATGTCTAGTGCCCTTTACTTGTGACTGCCAGCGCTTGTGTGTGTGTCAATTTACAGGGCGCTTACGTCTAAGGCCGTCTTTAAGTGTGCATATGGGGTTGAGAAGCAACATGTGCTTGCCACCCGCCACTTATTGACCTAGGTCTAGGATTAGGAGAAGGCTAGGACTCAGTTCCATCAGATCAGCCTTGGAGCTCAGTACCATCAGAGCTCAGCCCTGAGAGCGCAGTGGAATCAGAGGAGCGTCTGTCAGCACTAGAGATCTTGTTATTCCGCATATAGAGTGTAGGCTGGCAATTTACACAGAGGGTGTGTAGATTGCGCCATCACGCTCAGGATTTTAAGGCAAAAATTTAGCACAAAATTTAGGGCGTGACAAAGTGGTATCAGAGCGTACGTTAGTGCTAGCTTGGACCACCAGGATATAGACGTTAGTTCAATTGCTGTTTGGGTGTTGCGTATGTCGGTGCTTAGCGCCGGGGCGTAAAACCTCAGTAACTCCTTCTAATCGATCATGGCCAGGCGAGTATAGGAACGCTCTTTCCATTCATTCAGCTGATCCACAGGACACCACAGAGCAGCACACCATTGCACCCAGGACCAGGAGTATGGCGCAGTTTGAGGAGCGGTTCTCCAGACTGGAGGACACTATTGGCTTAGAGACAGATTCTGAGTGGCAGGGAGAGCCTCTTTCTGAGCGCCTAGAGGCATTGATGGAGATGTTCCATCAGTATAGAGATTACACTGATGGGAGGATTAGCACTCTGGCGCAGGATTTAGCGACAGCTACTACAGAGGTCACTGCACTGAGATTGTTGGTGGCATAGGTGGCTTCCCACCCAGCTACTCCACCTGCACCACAGTTTATGCAGCCTGCCAGACGCCATATTCCAGATCCAGTCACTTTTGCGGGAGCCAGAGTAGCAAAAGAATTGGACAACTTCATCTTTGACATGGAGCACTACTTTAGAGCAGCAGGAGTCATTGATGAGGATAGGATAGAGGTCTGTGCATCCTACCTGTGTGGGGATGCCAAATTATGGTGGAGAACCTCTATCGCTCCCAGGACAGAGGGAGATAACCCAGAGATAGCCTCATGGGATGATCTGAAAACTGAGATGAGGGCTCAGTTTAGACCAATAAATACCTTACATGATGCTAGGATGACTTTGAGGTATTTGAGGCAGACTGACACAGTTAGAGACTATGTCAAGCAATTTGCTACCCTATTGCTTGAAATACCTAACAAGAGCGAAGAAGAGAAGTTCCATGACTTCCTAGGAGGATTACAGCCATGGGCACTTGCTGAGGTTAGGCGCCAGTCAGTGACTACCTATAGGGAGGCAGTCGCAGCAGCTGATGGATTAGTAGACATGAGAGCACCTCGTCCTACTATGACAGCTCAGGGGACTAGGACAGTACCCCAAAACAAACCACCAGTTCAGAATAGACAGCCACAGAAGAAGAGTGCGCAAAATTGGAAAGGAAAAGGAAAAGCAGTAGTGTACTAGCAGAAGAGCCCACAAAAGAAGTACTGTCAGCCTCAGCAGAAGAGGGCTGCTGAGCCTAGCACAAAGAAGAAAATAGAGTGCTTTATTTGCTATGGACCACATATGATGAGAGACTATCCTACCAGGAAGATGATAAGTACTTTGGTGACAGTAGATGGGGAGAAAGGACAGAAAGACCAGGGAAGCGCATTAGTTTCAGTTAATCCACTAGTGATTGCAAATGTTAGTGCACGGTCTTCACCCCTGATGCATGTGGATGTGGAGCTCAATGGTACATCTATAGCAGCTATGGTAGACACTAGAGCTACTCATGTGTTTGTCTCAGACAGGGTGAAGGACCAGTTGAGACTAAAGACTAGCCAGTGTGATACTAGTGTAAAGACAGTTAACGCAGACCCGAGAAAGGCATTTGGAGTTTCATATGACGTGCCTGTGAAGTTGGGACCATGGGCAGGGAGAGTACATGCTATGGTGACAACCTTGGATGATTTCGATGTCATCATAGGGATGGATTTGCTTAGGAGGGCCAAAGCAATTCCCATGCCTCACTTGAATGGGTTGCAGATACTGGATGAGAAGGCACCTTGCTTTCTTCCTTGTCATTCGATGGTTAAGGTAGAGAAGAGCAACAAGGGCAAGGAGGTGATTGTAGCCTCAGTCCTTGCAAAGGGGATACGACGTGGCGAGACTACCTATTTGGCACATGTCAGAGTGGTAGAATCCATTCCTGTTATTGATTCTAGACCGATGCAGTCGAGGGGACATATGGGAGACCTGATCAACCTTCCTAGTTCCAGTAGCCGTGGAGGTCATGGAGTTGAGATAGGAGCGGCGAGTCTTACTTTGGGTGATCGGATTAGTCAGTTACCTGCACCGATTGGGGGCCTGTTACATGAATTCAAAGATGTGATTCCCCCTGAGATGCCTAAGGTGTTACCACCTAGGAGGGACATCGACCATGCTATAGAGTTAATGCTAGGGGCAGTCCCACCAGCACAGTCACCTTATAGAATGCCACCTGCAGAACTAGCTGAGTTGAGGAAGCAGCTAGATGAATTACTTGAGTCGGGGTACTTTCAGCCTTCAAAAGCACCTTATGGAGCGCCTGTGCTATTCCAGAAAAAAAAGGATGGAAGTTTGAGAATGTGCATTGACTATAGAGCATTGAACAAAGTAACGGTGAAGAATGCATATCCTATTCCATTGATCCAGGATTTGATAGACCGCCTTGTGCATGCAAAGGTGTTTACAAAATTGGACCTTCGATCTGGGTATTGGCAGGTGAGAATAGTTGAAGGGGATGAGCCTAAGACCACCTGCGTGACACGATATGGATCATATGAGTTTATGGTTATGCCATTTGGGCTGACCAATGCACCAGCTACTTTCTGCAATTTGATGAACAACATTTTGCATCCATTCCTGGACAAGTTTGTTGTTGTTTATCTAGATGATATTGTCATCTATTCTGCCAATATGGAAGAGCATAGAGAGCACTTAAGAGAGGTCTTAACAGTGCTAAGGCAGAATCAGTTATATCTGAAGCTGGAGAAGTGTGAATTTGCGCGCAGTGAAGTGGAATTTCTGGGGCATGTTGTTGGTGGAGGTCAGGTTCACATGGATTCTGGCAAGATTAGAGCCATTGAGGAGTGGCCTGCACCTACTTCAGTTAGCACATTAAGGTCATTTTTGGGACTAGCTAACTTTTATAGGCGATTTATCAAGGACTATTCCAAGATAGCAGCGCCTTTGACTGACCTTTTGAGGAAGGACGTCACTTGGGCTTGGGAGGCCAAGCACCAAACTGCATTTGATAGACTGAAGTTATAGGTGACTTCAGAACTAGTCCTGAGGTTACCAGACTTTTCCTTAGCTTTTGAGGTTCACACAGATGCATTTGATAGAGCACTGGGAGGAGTGTTGGTACAGGATGGTAGACCAGTAGCTTTCGAGAGTAGAAAGTTGAAAAGTGCCGAAATGAACTATTCAGCTCACGAGAAGGAAATGCTAGCAGTAGTACATTGTCTGAAGCTATGGAGAGTATATTTGTTGGGGAACAAATTTATAGTGAAAACTGATAATGTGGCCAATACTTTTTTTTCAGACTCAGAAGAAATTATCTGCCAGACAGGCCAGATGGCAAGAGCAATTAGCTGAGTTTGACTTTGATTGGGAACACAAGCCAGGGCGCATTCATCAGGTTCCAGATGCATTGAGCAGAGTTACCTCCATTTCTCATTGTTCTGTTATGTCATATGCCGTGAGTAAGGTCATTCAATTGATCAGAGACACTATGGGTTCAGATCAGTCCTATATGAAGCTAGTAGCGAAGATAAGAGAGGATGTAACCGTCACTTCTACTTGAGTGAGGATGGATTGATCATGGCACGAGGTGATAGGCCGTATGTACATTCATCTGGGGACGTCAGATTTGGCCTCATGCGTGAGTATCATGATACAGTCTGGGCTGGTCACCCAGGAGGGAAGCACATGTTTGCCTTGCTGAGTAGAGCTTGGTACTGGCCGGGGATGAAAGAGGACGTAGAATACTATGTGAGGACTTGTCTTGTCTGCCAGCAAGATAAAATTGAGAGGAGAAAGGAGGCAGGACTGTTGAAGCCCTTGCCTATCCCAGATAAACCATTTGTTTCAGTTTCTATGGATTTCATCACCCATTTTCCCCGTGTGGAAGGAATGACATCTGTCTTTGTAGTGGTGGACAGATGTTCAAAATATGCTGTGTTTGCACCTGCACCGGAGCCGTGTACTGCTGAGGTGACGGCTAATCTGTTTATGACACATGTGGTAAAACATTTTGGTTTACCTAGGGAGATCATTAGTGATAGAGACCCGAAGTTCACTGGGAAGTTCTGGTCTTCACTATTTAAAAAGTTGGGTACAGATCTGAAAATGTCAACAGCATACCATCCACAGACTGATGGGCAGAGGGGTATCTTAGACACTTTGTTTCTTCAACTCAGAAGAATTGGATCAGATTGCTAGATACAGCCCAGTTTGCATACAATATCCAAGTTTCTTCTGCCACAGGAAAAAGTCCATTCGAGTTAGTATTAGGGTGGCAGCCTATGACACCCGTGGATACATTGAATAGGATTTTGGAGGGGAAATGCCAGGCAGCTACAAAATTTGTTGAGGATAGAACCGAGCTCTGGCAGGAAGCTCGTGATAGCTTGCAGGAAGCTAGAAACAGGATGATACAGTATGCTAATAGAGATAGGAGACATCTCGAGTTTGATGTGGGGGATCTTGTGTTACTCAAACTCACCCCACAAATGTGGAGAAAGACTGAAGCCCATACTTATCATAGAGGTCTTGTGAGAAGGTATGAAGGACCTTTCAAGATCATCAAGAGGGTTGGAGCTGTTGCTTACAGACTTCAGTTACCATCATGGCTGCAGTTTTATCCTACATTTCATGTCAGTCTATTGAAGAAGTATCATCCTGATAGTAGACATCCAGACCGTGGAGTGGAAAGAAGGCAACCAGCCCAAGGGAAAATTGAGTATGGCAGGAGACCATTGAAGATTCTAGATCATAGAGTCTATGCATCTAGTGGGCCCAGTGGGCGAAAGACTGAATTTTTAGTCCAGTGGTTGGACGAGACAGGTTGAAGATGCAACTTGGGAAAAAGCCACGGATTTGGAGCAATATGAAGGATTGTTGAGGCAGTACGAGAAGTACCTAGCATCGAGGGCGAATGCTAATTCAGGTGGGGGAGAATTGTGATACCCGGGGTACTTTGGGGTACTACCCCGCCTTTCCCATGGATTCATGGAGGTTATGAGTAGGGATGAAGGGGGTAAAGTTGGAGAAGAACATGAGAAGTAGTGAAGCTAGGATGCTAATTCTTGTGTTATGATTTTTTGTAGGTACATGGCAAGGAGCATGCACTTGCAAAAACATAAGGGTCAATGTAGGAGGCTACATGGACCATGGCGCATGATATGGGCTTGTATAGAGGTGTACAAGCATGTGTAAAAAAATATGTCATGGGTGAGATTTGAACCCAAGACCTATGGAGATCCAAAGACTTATGTTGCATAAGAGGACCAACCCAAGCTTGGGTCATTCGCTGAAGTAAAAGAAGGCGCCATCTTGATAAAGGCTTCTTCATCTAAAGGCCCAAATCACTTAAGCAAAAGAGGGCAAATCGAAAAGGGGATCTCATGCAATCCAATCCGATTTGGGGGAAAGGAGAGTTCGGCTTGGAGAGGGGCGAAAGTTCATCTTCCCATCTTCCACCTTGGAAATTTGGAGTCTAGAGCTTGAGGAAGCTCACGGATCATCTCTCCCATCCTTCCCCTAGCTCATTTGATGGTGGTGGCTGCTTGTGGAAAGCTCGGCATTCAGCACTTGGTTGGGCGAGAGCATCTTGCTCACGGATTGAAGTCTCCTTGGAGGAAAGGAGGCTGAACCTTGGAGCTTTACTTGCTCTAGCCGAGAGCTTGTAAAGAAAGGAGGATTTCATCTCTTGGAGGCAAGGGAGTCCATCCATTGAGACCTTGAAGGTGGCGGCACCTTGCTGCCCACCTGGAGGTTTGCGGTTCACTTGGAGGTTGGTGGCTTCACTTGGAGGAGCTTGAGGAGACCGGCCACCACTTTCCACCATCTACACTTGGGCGGCTGAGGGGCTGTCCATTAGAGGGCTGAGGTGTTCCTTGGAGCTAAGAAACACATTGAGGCATCAAAACCACCTAGAGGGGCGACTCTAGGGTGGATCCTCAAGGGCTTGCGCTTGAGGAGTGTTTTGGAGCTTGGAAGAGAAAGTTTGGCCACCTTGAGGAGGAGGGAGCCGAACACTTCATCACCACTTAGCCTAGCGTTGGAGTGGTATACTTTACTTGCTTTAAGCTTATTTGCTTTACAATAGCATTGTATAAACATTGTATGAACACCATGTCTTGTTGAGTAGTTGATAGTTTATTGTTAGTATCTCTATCCACATTGGAAGAGATACTCTGCTCATACCCGAGGTTGTGTCCTTGGAGGGGTTGTGATTATATTGTCCGGTGTGTTTAGCTTGTGACTTGTGCAAATGCCGTGCTTGTGCAAGGAGCTCGCTCGCTGTGTAGTTGTTGATATCTGTATTAGGGTTTGGGCATATGTCTAGTGCCCTTTACTTGTGACTGCCAGCGCTTGTGTGTGAGTCAATTTACAGGGTGCTTACGTCTAAGGCCGTCTTTAAGTGTGCATATGGGGTTGAGAAGCAACATGTGCTTGCCACCCGCCACTTATTGACCTAGGTCTAGGATTAGGAGAAGGCTAGGACTCAGTTCCATCAGATCAGCCTTGGAGCTCAGTACCATCAGAGCTCAGCCCTGAGAGCGCAGTGGATTCAGAGGAGCGTCTGTTAGCACTAGAGATCTTGTTATTCTGCATATAGAGTGTAGGCTGGCAATTTACACAGAGGGTGTGTAGATTGCGCCATCACGCTCAGGATTTTAAGGCAAAAATTTAGCACAAAATTTAGGGCGTGATACTTGTGGTGTGGAAGGTTTATGCCTTTTCACCAGTTTGAAGTCAGTCAACTACTCTGCCGCTACCTGTGTAGATGCAAAATCCTTGACATTGCATTGCTGCAACTCTTGTTATGCCCAAGGTTGTAGAGCATCGATAAAGAAAAATAACTTTTCATCGTCCTCCATCTTGACATCATGTGAGATTGTAGCGAACTTTCTCACAAATTCATGGATGTCATTTATGTGACGGAGGTTCCGGAGTTTCTTCCTTACCATCAGTCCGATGTTCTCTAGGAAAAACTAGACCTTCAACTCTTGTTTAAGGTCTTCCCAGGTCGCCAAGTTGTCCGTCCCATCTCAGACCCTTGTGTGCCACCAGAGTTCCCTAGTGTGACACCCGGGGTACTTTGGGGTACTACCCCACCTATCTCATGGACTCATGGAGGTTATGAGTAGGGATGAAGGGGGTAAAGTTGGAGATGAACATGAGAAGTAGTGAAGTTAGGTCACTAACCTTGTGTTATGATGTTTTGTATGTACATGGCAAGGAGCATGCACTTGCAAAAATATGAGGTTCATTGTAGAAGGCTACATGGACCATGGCGCATGATATTGGCTTGTATAGAGGTGTACAAGCATATGCAAAAAAAATATGTCATGGGTGAGATTTGAACCCAAGACTTATGGCAAAAAATATGTTCAAAGTCCTCCATCTTCTATCTCCAGTCTGATGATGAATGTTTGCTGCACCATGCTTATAGCAACCTGCATCAACAAACTTGTCAAGGATAATCTTGGACCTGTGGGTCATGGGCCCACATGATCTTGCTTCATCATATTTTGCTGAACTCAGCTGAATCTCGATGTCCCCTGACACCGGCATCGACACCCCAGGCGCCGGCATCAACGTTCTCAGACGTTGGCATCAACGCCCCTGGTGTTGGCATCAACGCTCCCTGGTGTTGGCATCAATGCTATGCATTGGCATCAACACTCCCTGGTGTTGGCATCAGAGCCCCCGGCTCCGGGAAGTGATCTTGCATAATCACTGAGCTCTTATAGAGTTCTCCCTCGATGTCCCCTAACATCGGCATCGACGTCCCTGACATCGGCATCAATGCTCTTAGACATTGGCATCAACACACCCTAGTGTTGGCATCAGGGCCCCTGCCCTGGAAGGACGACACTCCTTGTCGTCGGTGGTGATGGTGTTGCCTCTCGGATCCTTCTGATTCACCTTCATGGCTGAATCTTGGGTCTGATACCTGTTGTCACGCCCCGGTCGGATCAGCCTGAAAACAGCACTTATCCGCTATCTCAGGGCAATCCGACGGAACACCGGAACGTAACTCGCCCTAGGGTTTCCGACCCAAAATTAGAAACCCTAGTTACCCCGAATAATTTTTATCCCCAAATTACAAGGTCGCTCAGAAGCCCTAACCCTAATTTAGGAAAATCCGGAATCGAACCCTAATTTGGAAATACCTCTCCCTGATTTTGACCCAAGTCAAAATAATACTTATGCTTACGTCAGCCATTCGTTTGCTGACGTCAACCCTCGAAATCGTCCGCCGCGCTGATTTTGCACGCTGACATCCGCCTGACGTCAGCGTCCCGAATTCGATTTTGCGTTCGAATTCATCCGTTGACTGCTGCTGCGTTGACTCACCTCAAAACGCGAGTCATCTTCTTCCTCGCGACGCACGACGCCGCCTGAGTCGCGTTTTTTGCCGAAATCGAGCGCCGCCTGCGCTCGCGACTCGCCGTCCGCCGTCGACAGCCGCAACTGCCGGAATCAGTTGCCGAGAAAGGAGAAAATAGAGGAAGGTGGAATCGTGGAGAAGAAACCTTTATTTCACCAGTAAAGGATTACAAACTCCTCCCTTCGCCTTCCGCAGGCGCCCCCATCCCTCCCTCGCCGGTCGTCTTTCTAGACGCCGGTTACATTTCTCTCATCGTCGATGCTCCTAGCGCCGGCATCGGTGCCCCTGGCACCGGCATCAACGCCCGCCGGCGTTGGCATCAGAGCCCTGCTCTGGAAGGGCGACGGCGCCTCGCCGTTGCCGGTGGAGTCGCTCCCCAGCCTCTCCTTTGTGGTGTGGTGACGCTCCTGCGCACCCCGAACTTGTCCTCCAGCCGCGCCTCTTATAGCGAGAGGAACCGCGTCTTCTAGTCCCGCCCGAGATCTTCGGCGAAAACCTCGTCTCGTTGTCTCCACCTTAAGCTGCGTCCGGAGCTTTCATCTGCGCCCGAATCCTCCGCAGCCTCCGCCTGTCCGCGCGATCCGTTCGCGTCGTCTGCAGCTCCGCGTCTCCGTCTGAGGATTCCGTCTGTGCCGCTGGAACCGCTCGACGCCTCCGACCGCGTCCGCCGCGAACGTCGCCCAGCTCCGCGTCTTCCGCCACCAGCATCGTCTCCATCCAAATCGCTCGGAGGAGACGGCGTCGTCGCACGCGCCACGCCCGCGCGTGTAGCTGACCCGACAGCGTTCGCGGAGACAAAGCTCGCGTTGTTCTCCTGATTTGGGTCAAACATCTCTGTTGACCGGGCTTCTCCTTGTGGGCTTGGGTTTGGATCAGGCCCAATAGGCTTTGGGCTGAACCGGGTGAACCCAGGTCTGACAGGGTCATTAGCTGAAATAAGAGGAGGCACCATCTTCTTAAAGTCTTCATAATGCACAAGGGCATAATTGACAAAAGGCAAGACAAATTGGGGATCTCGATTGGGAAAGATTCATTCGGCCTTAGAGGAAATCCGAGAGCTTGAGGGAGCTTGTGGTGGCGACTTGGGGGAGAGGAGCTAATCTTCTTCCTTGGACGTTTGGTGGTGATTGGAGAAGGAGCTCACGACATCTTCTACTCCATTCCCACATTCTCGGATTCAGCTTGGAGGAGTGGCGGCTTGGAGAGAGGGGCGACCATCTTCATCAACCCTCTTCCATGACCGATTTGGGGCTAGCTTGAGGGAGTCATGCCTACATCCATTCCATCCTTCATCCATCATCTTGGTGGCGGATTGAGTGAGGGGAACTCATCCTTCCACCTTGGCCGAGAGTTCCCATCAACTTGGAACTCGATTTGGGGGCTGCTTGAGAGGAGCTCAAGCTTCATCTACTTGAGCCGAGAGCTTCCATTGCTTTTGGCTTGGTTCCCTTGGAGGAAAGGGGACCGGTTCACTTGGAGGAGCTAGGGAGGACCGGCGGCCATCTCTTAGTGGAGGAGCCACCATCTACCCCTTCCACAGTGGGGGCGACACCTTGCTGTCCATTTCGGGCTGAGGGTGTCCCTTGGAGCTTTGGAGCATCAAACCACCTAGAGGGGCGACTCTAGGGTGGAACCGTCAAGGGCTTGCGCTTGAGGGGCTTTTGGAGGAGACCGGCCACCTTGAGGAGGAGAGGAGGCTGATTTCCATCATCATTTAGCTTAGCTTTGGGAGTGGTATATTACTACCCTTACCTTGAGTTATTTGCCTTATCATAGCATTGTATGACACTGTATGAACATCATGTTATGTTGAGTAGTTGATAGCTTATTGTTAGTATCTCCATCCACATTGGAAGAGATATTCTGCTCATACCCGAGGTTGTGTCCTTGGAGGGGTTAGTGTTTTTATCGTTCGGTGTGTTTAGCTTGTGACTTGTGCAAGCGCCGTGCTTGTGCAAGGAGCTCGCTCGCTGTGTAGTTGTTGATATATGTATTAGGGTTTGGGCATATGTCTAGTGCCCTTATCTTGTGAACTGCCAGCGCTTGTGTGTGTGTCAATTACAGGGCGCTTACGTCTAAGGCCGTCTTTAAGTGTGCATATGGGGTTGAGAAGCAACATGTGCTTGCCACCCGCCACTTATTGACCTAGGTCTAGGGCTAGGAGAAGGCTAGGACTCAGTTCCACCAGATCAGCCTTGGAGCTTAGTTCCATCAGAGCTCAGCCCTTGGAGCGCAGTGCTATCAGAGAGCGCAGTGGGATTAGAGAGGTTCAGCTTGTGCTAGAAGATCTTGGTTAGTTTCCGCATATAGAGTGTTGGCTGGCAATTTACACAGAGGGTGTGTATATTGCGCCATCGCGCTCAGAATTTTAAGGCAAAAATTTAGCACAAAATTTAGGGCGTGACAAAGTGGTATCAGAGGGATAGCTCAGCACGAGTCTGGACCACCAGGATATAGACGTTAATTGGATTGCTGTTTGGGTGTTGCGTACGTCGGTGCTTCACGCCGGGGCGTAAAACCTCAGTACATCCTTCTAATCGATCAGTTCTGGCCAGGCGAGTACAGGAGCACTCCACTCATTCAGCTGATCCACAGGACACCACAGAGCAGCACACCATTGCACCCAGGACCAGGAGTATGGCACAGTTTGAGGAGCGGTTTTCCAGACTGGAGGACGCTATTGGTCTAGAGGTAGATTCTGAGTGGCAGGGAGAGCCTATTTCTGAGCGCCTAGAGACATTGATGGAGATGTTCCATTAGTATAGAACTTACACTGATGGGAGGATTAGCACTCTGGCGCAGGATTTAGCGACAGCTACTACAGAGGTCACTGCACTGAGATTGTTGGTGGCACAGGTGGCTTCCCACCCAGCTACTCCACCCGCACCACAGTTTATGCAGCCTGCTAGACGCCATATTCCAGATCCAGTCACTTTTGCGGGAGCTAGAGTAGCAAAAGAGTTGGATAACTTCATCTTTGACATGGAGCACTACTTTAGAGCAGCAGGAGTCATTGATGAGGATAGGATAGAGGTCTGTGCATCCTACCTACGTGGAGATGCCAAATTATGGTGGAGAACCTCTATCGCTCCCAGGACAGAGGGAGATAACCCTGAGATAGCCTCATGGGAAGATTTGAAAACTGAGATGAGGGCTCAGTTTAGACCAGTAAATACCTTACATGATGCTAGGATGACTTTGAGGTATTTGAGGCAGACTGGCTAAGTTAGAGACTATGTTAAGCAGTTTGCTACCTTACTGCTTGAGAAGAAGAGTGCACAAAGTTGGAAAGGAAAAGGAAAAGCAGTAGTGTACCAGCAGAAGAGCCCACAAAAGAAGTACTGTCAGCCTCAGTAGAAGAGGGTTGCTGAGCCTAGCACAAAGGAGAAGATAGAGTGCTTTATTTGCTATGGACCACATATGATGAGAGACTGTCCCACCAGGAAGATGATAAGTACATTGGTGACAGTAGATGGGGAGAAAGGACAGAAAGACCAGGGAAGCGCATCAGTTTCAGTTAATCCACTAGTGATTGCAAATGTCAGTGCGCGGTGTTCACCCCTGATGTATGTGGATGTGGAGCTCAATGGTACATCTATAGCAGCTATGGTAGACACTGGAGCTACACATGTGTTCGTCTCAGACCGAGTGAAGGACCGGTTGAGACTTAAGACTAGCCAGTGTGATACCAGTGTGAAGACTGTTAACACAGACCTGAGGAAGGCATTCGGAGTTAGTTATGACGTGCCTGTGAAGTTGGGACCATGGGCAGGGAGAGTACATGCTATGGTGACAGCCTTAGATGATTTTGATGTCATCATAGGGATGGATTTGCTGAGGAGGGCCAAAGCAATTCCCATGCCTCACTTGAATGGGTTGCAGATACTGGATGAGAAGGTACCTTGCTTTCTTCCTTGTCATTCTATGGTAAAGGCAGAGAAGAGCAACAAGGGCAAGGAGGTGATTGCAGCCTCAGTCCTTGCAAAGGGGATTCGGCGTGGCGAGACTACATATTTGGCACATGTCAGAGTGGTGGAATCCATTCCTGTTATTGATTCTAGACCGATGCAGTCGAGGGGACATATGGGAGACCTAATCAACCTTCCTAGTTCCAGTAGCCGTGGAGGTCATGGAGTTGAGATAGGAGCGGCGAGTCTTACTTTGGGTGATCGGATTAGTCAGCTACCTGCACCGATTGGGGGCCTGTTGCATGAGTTCAGAGATGTGATTCCCCCTGAGATGCTTAAGGTGTTACCACCTAGGAGGGACATCAACCATGCTATAGAGTTAGTGCCAGGGGCAGTCCCACTAGCACAGTCACCATATAGAATGCCACCATCGGAACTAGCTGAGTTAAGGAAGCAGCTAGATGAATTACTTGAGTCTGGGTACATTCAACCTTCAAAAGCACCTTATGGAGCACCCGTGCTATTCCAGAAAAAGAAGGATGGAAGTTTAAGGATGTGTGTCGATTATAGAGCTTTGAACAAAGTAACGATGAAGAATGCATATCCTATTCCATTGATCCAGGATTTGATAGACCGCCTTGTGCATGCAAAGGTGTTTACTAAATTGGACCTTCGATCTGGGTATTGGCAGGTGAGAATAGCTGAAGGGGATGAGCCTAAGACCACCTGCGTGACACGATATGGATCATATGAGTTTATGGTTATGCCATTTGGGCTGACCAATGCACCAGCTACATTCTGCAATTTGATGAACAACATTCTGCATCCGTTCTTGGACAAATTTATTGTTGTTTATCTAGATGATATTGTCATCTATTCTGCCAATATGGAAGAGCATAGAGAGCACTTAAGAGAGGTCTTAACAGTGCTAAGGCAGAATCAGTTATATTTGAAGCTGGAGAAGTGTGAATTTGCGCGTAGTGAAGTGGAATTTCTAGGGCATATTGTTGGTGGAGGTCAAGTTCACATGGATTCTGGCAAGATTAGAGCCATTGAGGAGTGGCCTGCACCTACTTCAGTTAGCACTTTAAGGTCATTTTGGGACTAGCTAACTTTTATAGGCGATTTATCAAGGACTATTCCAAGATAGCAGCGCCTCTAACTGACCTTTTGAGGAAGGACGTCACTTGGGCTTGGGAGGCCAAGCACCAAACTGCATTTGATAGACTGAAGTTATAGGTGACTTCAGAACTAGTCCTGAGGTTACCAGACTTTTCCTTAGCTTTTGAGGTACACACAGATGCATCCGATAGAGCATTGGGAGGAGTGTTGGTACAGGATGGTAGACCGGTAGCTTTTGAGAGCAGAAAGTTAAAAAGTGCCGAAATGAACTATTCAGCTCACGAGAAAGAAATGCTAGCAGTAGTACATTGTCTGAAGCTATGGAGGGTGTATTTGTTGGGGAACAAATTCACAGTGAAAACTGATAATGTGGCCAATACCTTTTTCTAGACTCAGAAGAAATTATCTGCCAGACAGGCCAGATGGCAAGAACAATTAGATGAGTTTGACTTTGATTGGGAACACAAGCCAGGGCACATTCATCAGGTTCCAGATGCATTGAGCAGAGTTACCTCCATTTCTTAGTGTTCTGCTATGTCATATGCCGTGAGTAAGGTCATTCAGTTGATCAGAGATACTATGAGTTCAGATCAATCCTATATGAAGCTAGTAGCGAAGATAAGAGAGGGTGTAACCCGTCGCTTCTACTTGAGTGAGGATGGATTGATTATGGCACGAGGTGATAGGCCGTATATACATTCATCTGGGGATGTCAGATTTGGCCTCATGAGTGAGTATCACGATACAGTCTGGGCTGGTCACCCAGGAGGGAAGCGCATGTTTGCTTTGCTGAGTAGAGCTTGGTACTGGCGGGGATGAAAGAGGACGTAGAACATTATGTGAGGACTTGTCTTGTCTGCCAGCAAGACAAAATTGAGAGGAGAAAGGAGGCAGGACTGTTGCAGCCCTTGCCTATCCCCGAGAAATCATTTGTTTCAGTCTCTATGGATTTCATCACCCATTTTCCCCGTGTGGAAGGAATGACATCTGTCTTTGTAGTGGTGGACAGATGTTCAAAATATGCTGTGTTTGCACCTGCACCGGAGCCGTGTACTGCTGAGGTGACGGCTAATCTGTTTATGACACATGTGGTTAAACATTTTGGTTTACCCAGGGAGATCATTAGTGATAGAGACCCGAGGTTCACTGGGAAGTTCTGGTCCTCACTGTTTAAAAAGTTGGGTACAGATCTCAAAATGTCAACAGCATACCATCCACAGACTGATGGGCAGACAGAGAGGATTAATGCTTTACTAGAGGGGTATCTTAGACACTTTATTTCTTTGACTCAGAAGAATTGGATCAGATTGCTAGATACAGCCCAGTTTGCATATAATATTCAAGTTGTTTCTGCCACAGGAAAAAGTCCATTCGAGTTAGTGTTAGGGTGGCAGCCTATGACACCCGTGGATACACTGAATAGGAGTTTGGAGGGGAAATGCGAGGCAGCTACAAAATTTGTTGGGGATAGAACCGAGCTATGGCAGGAAGCTCGTGATAGCTTGCAGGAAGCAAGAAACAGGATGGTACAGTATGCTAATAGAGGCAGGAGACATCTAGAGTTTGATGTGGGGGATCTTGTGTTACTGAAACTCACCCCACAGATGTGGAGAAAGACTGAAGCACGCACTTATCATAGAGGTCTTGTTAGAAGGTATGAAGGGCCTGTCAAGATCATCAAGAGGGTTGGAGCTGTTGCTTACAGACTTCAGTTACCACCATGGCTACAGTTTTATCCCACATTCCATGTTAGTCTATTGAAGAAATACCATCCAAATGAAAGGCATCCAGACCATGGAGTAGAAAGAAGGCAACCATCCCAAGGGAAAATTGAGTATGGCAGGAGACCATTGAAGATTCTAGATCATAGAGTCTATGCATCTAGTGGGCCCAGTGGGCGAAAGACTGAATTCTTAGTTCAGTGGTTGGATGAGACAGTTGAAGATGCAACTTGGGAGAAAGCCACGGATTTGGAGCAATATGAAGGATTGTTGAGGCAGTACGAGAAGTACCTAGCATCGAGGGCGAATGCTAATTCAGGTGGGGGAGAATTGTGACACCCGGGGTACTACCCCGCCTACCCCATGGATTCATGGAGGTTATGAGTAGGGATGAAGGGGGTAAAGTTGGAGATGAACATGAGAAGTAGTGAAGTTAGGTCACTAACCTTGTGTTATGATGTTTTGTAGGTACATGGCAAGGACCATGCACTTGCAAAAATATGAGGTTCATTGTAGAAGGCTACATGGACCATGGTGCATGATATTGGCTTGTATAGAGGTGTACAAGCATATGCAAAAAAAATATGTCATGGGTGAGATTTGAACCCAAGACCTATGGAGAGCCAAAGACTTATGTTGCATGAGAGGACCAACCCGTGCTTGGGTCAATAGCTGAAAGAAGAGGAGGCGCCATCTTCTTAAAGTCTTCATAATGCACAAGGGCATAATTGACAAAAGGCAAGACAAATTGGGGATCTCGATTGGGAAGGATTCATTCGGCCTTAGAGGAAATCCGAGAGCTTGAGGGAGCTTGTGGTGGCGACTAGGAGGAGAGGAGCTGATCTTCTTCCTTGTACACTTGGTGGTGATTGGAGAAGGAGCTCACGACATCTTCTACTCCATTCCCACATTCTCGGATTCAGCTTGGAGGAGTGGCGGCTTGGAGAGAGGGGCGACCATCTTCATCAACCCTCTTCCATGACCGATTTGGGGCTAGCTTGAGGGAGTCACGCCTACATCCATTCCATCCTTCATCCATCATCTTGGTGGCGGATTGAGTGAGGGGAACTCATCCTTCCACCTTGGCCGAGAGTTCCCATCAACTTGGAACTTGATTTGGGGGCTGCTTGAGAGGAGCTCAAGCTTCATCTACTTGAGCCGAGAGCTTCCATTGCTTTTGGCTTGGTTCCCTTGGAGGAAAGGGGACCGGTTCACTTGGAGGAGCTAGGGAGGACCGGCGGCCATCTCTTAGTGGAGGAGCCACCATCTACCCCTTCCACATTGGGGGCGACACCTTGCTGTCCATTTCGGGCTGAGGGTGTCCCTTGGAGCTTTGGAGCATCAAATCACCTAGAGGGGCGACTCTAGGGTGGAACCGTCAAGGGCTTGCGCTTGAGGGGCTTTTGGAGGAGACCGGCCACCTTGAGGAGGAGAGGAGGCTGATTTCCATCATCATTTAGCTTAGCTTTGGGAGTGGTATATTACTACCCTTACCTTGAGTTATTTGCCTTATCATAGCATTGTATGGCACTGTATGAACATCATGTTATGTTGAGTAGTTGATAGCTTATTGTTAGTATCTCTATCCACATTGGAAGAGATATTCTGCTCATACCCGAGGTTGTGTCCTTGGAGGGGTTAGTGTTTTTATCGTTCGGTGTGTTTAGCTTGTGACTTGTGCAAGCGCCGTGTTTGTGCAAGGAGCTCGCTCGCTGTGTAGTTGTTGATATCTGTATTAGGGTTTGGGCATATGTCTAGTGCCCTTATCTTGTGAACTGTCAGCGCTTGTGTGTGTGCCAATTACAGGGCGCTTACGTCTAAGGCCGTCTTTAAGTGTGCATATGGGGTTGAGAAGCAACATGTGCTTGCCACCCGCCACTTATTGACCTAGCTCTAGGGCTAGGAGAAGGCTAGGACTCAGTTCCACCAGATCAGCCTTGGAGCTCAGTTCCATCAGAGCTCAGCCCTTGGAGCGCAGTGCTATCAGAGAGCGCAGTGGGATCAGAGAGGTTCAGCTTGTGCTAGAAGATCTTGGTTAGTTTCCGCATATAGAGTGTTGGCTGGCAATTTACACAGAGGGTGTGTAGATTGCGCCATCGCGCTCAGAATTTTAAGGCAAAAATTTAGCACAAAATTTAGGGCGTGACACCTAGTAAGATACCATGTTGCCGTGGCCACTTTGATTCCCTCTGAGTCAGGACGGGTGACAAGGAAATACTGATCCATGTTAAATAAAAAGATTTTGAGTTCCTTAGCGTCTCGAGTGCCATTATAATTTTGGGGTTCAGGAACCCTCATTGGTGCACGATTCGGTTATGATATTCCTTTTTCTTGCACCATTTCCGTGAGGGAGGCGATTTGCGCCTTCAACTCCTCGATTTGAGCCCTCAAGAATTTGACGGACTCTCGAGTATTGTCCTTGTGTCCCTCTATTTCCGAAGTCATTGAAGCATGTCTCGCCTCAGATAGGTCCAATCAGTCTTCAATATTAGTGAAACACACTTCTTGGTGTTCACGGTGCCTTCTCCGCCTTTCCTCCCTATTCAGTTCGGGAGGATTACCCACAAGTGTTTCCACATCGGTTCCCTCGTAAGCAGAAATTCTTGAGAGACTGATCTATGGATCGTTGTCCCTTTGATACCACTTATCACGGATGCACTTTCCTTAGTGCCTAATGTCCTCGCTGCAGACTACTTGAAGTAGTCTCAGACTTAATCCCATGTGTACGTAGACACTAAATCCGAAAGCGTCGCTATAAAACCGAGGCAACAATGTAGTTCGAGGGCAACACTAGAAATTGAGAGGCACAAGTGATTTGCACAGGATGGCGAGTAAAATACTCACCCCGCCATTATATATTGATAAAGAAAACAATACAAGACAATAATACAAGACACTAAGCAAATATTAAGTAGACCCTAGACCTAAGACTTGGTGAAGAGGGCAGGTGTGTTGAACCTTGCAATTTTATACTTGCATGGGATCACAAGAATGCATTTAACTAAGCACTACCACCCCTCTCAATGCTATACCATATATACAAACTAAGGGGTGTGAGTAGAAGGCTTCACAAGGCTTGGGTGGGCTAATTTTGCACATTTGAGGCCCCCATCCTGGAGTACTTGTGAATCCATAATCCCCAACGCGCGTGTACATGCCCCGAGACAGTCCCCCGAGTGCATCGCTACCCCTGATGACCAAAACACATAGCACACAAGTGCCAAACCCTATTTTTACATGGTTCTACATATCCCTAGAATGTCGGGGAAAAATGACATCGTCAGGGTCGGGTAACAGTGTTATTACACCCAAACTCCTCTGATCCTTGACACTAGTGCGAAGCAGCAACAGTGAACGGGCAAATGAGTAGTGGCGAGCAGGCGAAGGATGAATGAACGAGGTGAGTAGATGAGGCAAGCGGATGGGCGAACGGATGCGACGAGAAAATGAGGCAGCGACGACGAACGGGCAAACGGACTAGGTCGCAATGACAAACGAGGCGCGTGACGGCGAACGGGGTAGGTGATGGTGAACGAGGAGTTTTCTGCCCAATTTAGGCGGATCAAAAAACGAAGGATTTTGGTTGTATTTTCCTTCCTCAAATCTGTCCTCTTGTTTTTATGTATCCTAGTAAATGAGGGAAAAATTAATTTTCCCTTCTTCTCTTCCTTCTTAGTAAATAGGGTATAAATGTTTTTTCACAAAAGAATCCAAAATATATTTTAGGGCCTATTTGGCCCCGCTTTTAAGTTAATTTTAAGCAGCTTTTAAGCAGAAAGCAGATAGAAAATTGTTTAGTCATAAAAAGCAGAAGCAGAAAAAATATTAAAAAATAGAAGTTGAGAAAGCTACTATTTGATGCTTTTGCACCTTTTGCTTTTTTAAAAATGTAATTTATATGATATCATTTAAAATTTTAAGTATTATTATTTTATATAATATAAAATTCTAATACTACAGAAAAATAAAAAAAATATAATTTTTTAAATAATTTAAAATGATATTTTTATTTATTATTTTAAATTTTGACAGCAGTTAAAAAGTTATTAACAAAATATTTTATAAATTTTGACAGTAGAGCACAATACAACACAATATAGTTTAGCACAATTATAACACTATTAATAGTGGGCCAAATAGTCCCTTAATTAAATGATTATTTTAATTTTTATTCCTTTGTATAATAGGAGAAGCAATGAGAATAAAAAAAAAATATTTGATTACTGTACAAATTTCAAAACATGAATGAATGTGACTGATGTAACCCCTCTTAATAATTCTTAATCTCCGAGGCACTTAAAAGTTTTTTTTCATTTAACCCAATTAGGTGTTGTATATTATGAGTCATTAGGTTACAATCACTATAAGATTTAGTCTCCCAAAAAATGCTTCTTCCATCATGTAGTATTTTGCTCAAATAATCCACGCCACAAAAATTCACTATTTTCTAAACAATTTTTTTCCCCTATTTTCCCATATTAATGTCAATCATATCACCATTTTTTATAATTAAATTATCATTTTAAAAAATTCACTAGCCAACTATCATAGGTTGTAAGTTATGAATTCACTATCTATTTTATCTCTAGTTTAATATTCACCCATCCATTGTTTATATTTTTGTTTACTTATTTTAATATTCCAATGGCCTTTACATAATGTTTCCTTGGAAGGTTGGATGGAGGGATGGATAGAATTAGTATTTTATCCTTTGTTTCCATTAAAGAATAAGTAGAGGTGAGAATAATTGAAGGTGCCAAAAAGTAATTTAATCCCCGTTTGGTCATCCCTCAAAATCGAGAGGAAAAGAGAACGGACGCTTCAGTCGCTCTCCTCCTCGCGTTCGGCACAAGGCTGCTCGCCCTCCTCTGCAGTCGCTGGCTGCTCGCCCTCCTTGTCGTCGCCAACCGGTTGCCCTCCAGCCGAGCTCTGCCCACTCCCTCCCGTCCGCGCTCAAGACCAAGCAGCAGGAGCTGATCCGCGTCACCGCGCTTGCCCTCATCTTCATGCTCGGAGACGGAGATGGAAAGGCTACGCCGAGTCCCTTTCTTTGTCCTTGTACATCATCTTCATGTCAAGCGGATGCAGCCCCGTCCTTGCCGACAATGCTTTCTTCAACTCCCTTGCACCACCACACTCACCCAATCAATTAATCGACCACCTTGAGCGGACCAAGCCAAGAGTAACAGTGAATAGCAAAGAATCGATGGTCGGGGGTTCTTACCAAATGTGGCCTGGGAGCTGATGTAGATCTCGTGGTTCACAGCTCCATACTTGACCTTGACGCGGATGGTGGGAACCGGAGCTGCCAGTGCAAGCCGCTGCGTCCGCGTTGGGGTCGCGCTTCTGGACCAGCATCCCGCCCGGCCGCACCTCCCACTCGGCCACCTTCTCAGTCGATGGCGACTCCTTCACTGGACTAAATACCGCCTCTGCCGCAGCACTGCCTCCTGGCCTCGACCGCATCTCCCTCTTCAGATCTCCCTCTCAACTTTCTTCCAATGTCAGCAATCGCAAGAAGCCAACCAATGATATAGACCTCTAATTCATCGAATCAGCTAAAATCTCCAAGCTCCAATTTCTTCCTCCTCCCAAAGAGGAGAAAGAGGAGATCAGATTGCTAATGAAGAGAGCTCAAAGGAACAGCTGGGAGACACACATGAAACTCACGTGACCTAGTTTCCTCCCTTTCATTCTTCCATCACCTCCTAATTTCCAACCCTCTAACTTTTCAGTCCCTGTAGGAAACAAACTGTTAGGCTCGTGGTGAACAACAATACCATATTAAATTTTTTGATATATGATATTTTGGTATCGGGATTATAGTATCAATACTAGAATAAAAGTTATATGCGGTGCGGTGGCACCATCCACCACACACACTTGCATTGGGATGTGTGTTTGCCCACATCTCTAAGTGTTAGAGATAGTATGGATGGTGGATGGTGCCACCGCATATCACTTTTTTCCTCAATACTAATACATAAATTTTGATTTGATACTTTTCCAAACTTGCAAAATATCAAACAATATTATTTTATGTTTTTAATTTTTATATTTATAAGTTATAGATCTAACTCTAAGTCACCTAACATGGTAATGTCGAGTCTGAATCTAGTGACTTTGTCTAACCCTTATTTCGTGAGATTATGACTTCTAAATCTTGTGATCTTGTCTAATGCCTTCCCCTTTCCCCACTATTGATTAACCTATTTGTGCGTCAAAACATGAAAACACTTGTTATTGCTCATGAATCAACACCACTCAGGTGCATTATTGTGATCACTATCTATCCATGCGATTCTTATGAGTGAAAATAGTTGCTTACTCATGAGTTATCACCAATATTATACATCACTAGGTCTTTTACTAATTTCATATGTGCTTAAAGTTAAAAATTTTTTGCCTAACCATGAGTTGACTTAAATAGTGTGCAGCATCACTATATCTTTGCCAACCTACACACATGCTAAAAAAAAATTGCTTCTCATGGGTGACACTAATCACTCCTATCACTCAGCTCAGTCTCAACCTACACACGTTCTAAGGCAAGCACAAACTTGTTATCAACCCTATGAAGACTGAAAACACTTAATCTCTGTGTTGCTCCTATTATTGGCTCGTACAAGCCATTCACATTTTATATGCTTTTGCCATGACAATACTATGTCACTACCACCTCGCATGAGGCATAGAAGGGGAGATTGCACTCGTCTCCATACAATGTCAATACTAATTTGATATGTTTTATGAAATTAAATATAAAGATGTTTTCATCATAAATTAAATTAAATATGCTAAAAATCTTAAATTCTACCAATATCTCTTTGTTCTAAATTTTATAACTAATTCTACCTCATCTCCATAGAAGTGATGGTGAATTAAGTTGTAGGGAATCAGCAAAAAAAAATTATTTGTACTAAAAACATTTCTCCTAGCACCCCCAAACATGCCAGTTGTGATGCCCGATTTCAGATGGACCGGGCTGGAAGCTAGTGGATTGGGCAGCGGCCCATATCCACGTCGAAGATCCATCCCGCGGATCCAAATTGCGAGTCAAGATTTGGGTCAACGCCCAAATTGGAAGCATCGCGTGGTGGACGGCTTCAAAGGCATACACCTCGGTGCCATCTCTGACGCTGACGGTGGCATCTGCTCTGGCAGAATCGATGGATGGACGTAGCTGGATGGTGGACGCGGATGCGGATGAGGCGCATGAATTCGACGGAGGCTGCTTTGGCACCTGGCGACATGAGATCACGCGGAGGCATGATCTCTAGAAGCTCCATAGGGAAGGCAGGCTGGCGCCTTTCCTCTCTGCCATATCCGGCGATGCCCTTTCCTCCTTAAGAAGCTGGGCAAGCAACGAAAGGAGGCAAGGAGGAGGAGTGGCTTCCCCTGTCTTTGAAAGCTGCCGAGACTTCATCGGGTGGGCGGCATCCCTCTTCTCCTTTCCAGCTTCGTCCAAGAGGAAGAGGGGGAGGTGGGATCGGAACCACTGGCGGCATGCTTCCACCGCCTCCCCCATGCATGTGCAACAGCCTCCAGGTGGTGCGACCAGCAGCCGCACCTCCACCCCTATTCCAGAGCATCCGCTCTGATGTCGTCCCTGGGAGGGCGACGAAGAGAGGCTAGCGGGACCTCTTCCCATAGCTCCGAGTTATGATGCTGTCGCCAGGCGGTGACAACGAGTTCTCTCCAGTGAGTAATGAGGGAGCTGTAGTCGACGACGAGTGCCGCCGTTAATGTGGGAGAGAGAGAGAGGATAGATCCTATATAGGGTTTATGTAGGTTGGTTTAGAGTAATCAACGTAAATTTCCCTACCTCTCATTGTCTTCTCCGATGAGAGTTCTTGGCATCGGTTGAGAAACTTGCGGTTGAAAACCGGGCTAGGAAATCTGTGGTTGATTCGTCCGGTAGGAGAACTTGGGATGGTTTCTCCATCCCGGGTTGTACGTGCTTGAAAACGGGTTATTTTGAGGCCTTTGGTTGAATTGATTCACTGCATTGATGGTCTCTTCCGGTTGATTTTGGGTGAGACATAAAAGTTGACACTCATATGATTTGTGACCTGTACAACCACATATCTCACAGGCAACTGCATTAACTTGATACAACTGAGAAGGTTGAGAAGATGATGGAAAAGCATTTAAACGTAGTGCATTTAACTCTTGAGATAAAGAGTCTACCTTCTTTGCCAAAAAATCCATGGTATCGGTATCGGTCTTACCAGTTACCCTTGTATGGATGCTTCTTTCACTTGTCCATTGATGATGGTTAAGTGCCATATCCTCCAGCAGTTCTAGAGCATCATCAACACGTTTGTTCATGAAGGCTCCACCTGATGCTGCATCCACAGTCATTCGAGTGTTAAAATTTAAAGCATTGTAAAAGGAAGAAACCAATAACCATTTTTCGAGGCCATGGTGTGGACAAATCCGTTGAAGCTCTTTGAAACGATCCCACGCTTCGTATAATGATTCATCGTCCCTTTGCTTAAATCCAGTGATCTGCCCTCTCAATTGAGCTGTCTTGCTCGGTGGGAAGTACTTGGTGAGGAATGAGTGTGATAGCCCTTCCCAGGTGGTGATCGCTCCATTCGGCAGTGACTGAAGCCATGCACGTGCTCGATCCTTTAGGGTAAAGGGGAAGAGCCTCAATCTCAGAGCATCAATGGATATCCCTCCCATTTTGAACGTATCACAGTATTCTAGGAACATTGAGAGGTGGAGTGCAGGATCCTCATTTGGCATTCCCCCGAATTGTTCCCTCTGTAGCATGGCCAGGAATGCCGGTTTTATTTCGAAGTTGTTAGCTTCGATGGTCGGACGGGCAATGCTTGAATGAAGTCCCTGCACGGAGGGAGATGCAAAGTCTCGAAGTGAGCGGTTTTGGTCCATTTCTGTCGAATTCTGCTTCTCTTTTGCTTTAGCCCGAGCTTGCTTGCGTCGGAGTCGGAATGTTTTTTCGATTTCCGGATCCTCGTCGATCAAATGTTCACTCCGCAAAGTCCTGCGCATGCACAAGCTTCAAGGTAGATTATCAAATTTCAACAGTAAGATGGATCAAAATAGAGAGCAATGATAAAAGAAGAAAGGAAAATTAGAAAGAAAGAAAGAAAGAAAATAAAACGTCTAATCCCGCGAATTTATCAGATTTAATCGATGATGGCGAAATTGGTCCCCGGCAACGGCGCCAAAAACTTGATGAGCCCGCAAGTGTACGGTCTAACCGAAGTAGTAAATTATATCGTCCACAGAGACCAATTCGTCAAGTACCGATAAATCCTTAAGTCGCAGTCTAGACAAATCAAGGGTCGGTTTAAAGCGATTGAAACAACTAACAATTAATATGTAAATGCTAAGCAAGGAAAGTAACAAGCGGACAGATAAACGATCGGATTTCTATTATGGAAGAATATCGGGGCGTCGGGTTTCACCGCTATGCCAATCCGCAAATGAAAGTAGTAACTACGCGATATGCAAGGTTCGGTAAGTTGAAGAGATCCATCAAATGGTACAAACCGCCCCCTTTCAGCAGCACGGTTCGGTGCGTATGCAAATTTACCTCCTACTTTCGTGGCTTGTAAATTTACATAGGCCCATTGGGTGAGGGATGAATAGTTGCTCTCTCACGTGGGAGAAGAGCTACTTTCGTGCTCTTCTTCACGCGCCCAAGCATACGAGATCCGACGTCGGGATTGGGCTGTCGCTTTTTCTCCCAACGTCCAAGACATACAAACACCGATATCGAGATTGGGCTGTCGCTTTTTCTCTCGATATCGGAGATCAATAATATGCAATAAGAGTTGTAAGAAATGACAAACACATATGCTAGGTCAACTAAATCAAACCAACATATCAAAATAATAGACTACTTAATAAATGCGTTTTAGGCATAGGGCTAAGCCCTAACCCCGATAGTACTTTAAGCTACAATCCCCATAGAAACATCATGAATGTTTGACAACAAGTTCACACTCAAGAAATCCATTTGGAGGCTAGAAACAACAATGAAAATGAAGGAATAATAGAAATCTCGACTCCCCTTTCTGAATAGATGGAGAAATCTTTGCTAGGGGCTTCAAGGGACTCCTCTTTCCCTTCAAATCGTCTTTGTCTTCTTCCAGCCGCCAAAGTCACGTCCACAGCCGTTTTCTCCTTTCTTTGGTTAGGGTTTGATGGGGATTAAGGTCACAAAGCTTCCCTTTTATCCCCCTATAGTCGTGATTAACAATTACCAGAGTACCCTTAATATTTGGAGCCCACCGAGTTAGAGTCGAGCAGATTTTCGTGACAGGCGGAACTTTTCCCGGTTGGGAAAACCTTCCCAACCCGACTGTGAAAACCTCTGTTCCTTCAGAATTTCCTGAAAAGTTAGATAACACCAGATCTTGTGTAGATTCCGCGCATATGGAAGAATTTAAGTAAAAATGATGATGCAAACGTGATAAATTAATATAAAAATGCTTCAAAGTATATGGAAATATCAAGCATAAATGCATCGCATCAAATATCCCCACACTTAAATTCTTGCTTGTCCTCAAGCAAGCAGTAATTCCTAGGTTCATGAACATTATAATTGAGATGGTTTTATGACTACTGAGTTGGTCTCCGGTCATGTCTTCTTACAAGGTCAATGCTCTGTTAAAGATTTTACTTCAAGTTTACTCATCTTTGGAAATTCAAATGCCTAAGTTTCATGACTTAAAAGAGAATTAAGCTCCCTCATCTTATGTCCTTTGTCAAGCTTTGACTGTGTATTCATAACCTGCGCAATGCCTAGTTTGTCCACGAACTTCATTACAAATTAAAGGAAAAGATTTAGAATTAGTGTTTGAGATAATCGTGCGATTCTTATTTCCTCCTCGTCCCTTTTTGGGACACTTTTCTCTCCTCGTATGTTTCTTTATTTAGCTCCTCGCCCTCTTTTGAGGGCACTTTTCTCTCCTTTGTTTCTTTTCTCCCCTTCCCCTTTTTTTTTTTTTTTTTTTTTTTTTTTTTTTTTTTTTCAAAATAACTCCTCGCTCTCTTTGGAGAGCACTTTTCTCTCCTCAAATGCTTTTCCAATAGTTTTACTTGGACACATGGGCCACTGCGCAAATAATGGAATACAAATGTTTTTAACAAGAGTAGGGAACATAAGAGATGTGACTTAGTTTACTTAAAGCATGATTCCTAGGATTATCATTCTTCCGATGAGTTAATTATCGTTTAAGGCCAGAGCACAAGACCTAGTTCAGAAAGACAGTGACAAGAAACTATCTTAAGACCATAAGACCAATCTCAACCATAAGTTCACAATTATCTGGGAAATGTGCATTGCTTGGGCAAGGATCATCAGAGCTTAAATAATGTAGATCTGGTGTTATGATGTAAATGTCTAATACTAAGATAATAGGAACTAGACTGAAGAAAACAAGAACAAGAGCATGATGTAAATGCAGTAATATGAAAGACAAGCAAAGTAACGATGCATACCCCACCCCCAACTCTAAATGATGCATAGTCCCTATGCATGAAAGTGAAATGCAAATAAATGATAGGCTTGGAGGACTCACAGGGGGCGGTATCTCCTCTCCGAGCTAAGTGTCGCCCGAGGCATCCGAGTCATCGGTGGCTCCGGGCTCCTCGGTGCTTTGATAATTGAAGTTGTCGTGGAGGAAATTGGCAATGTCGTTGACCTTTGTGAAGATGCGCGCTTGCGATTGCCGAATCTGAAGAATCTCGGAGTAAGAGGCGCGTATGATTCGGTCCGTGGTAGTATGAGGATGTTGGCTAGACAGGGAGGGACCCGCTGGTGCTTCGGTGGCCAAGGGGGGTGGTTGCTCTCCATCGTCAAGGTCTACGACAGAGGTGATGTTCCAGTTCTGTCGATCTTGTACGGAAGTTCTGGCCGTGTTGGGGAGGTACAAGATGAGACCGCGAGGTAAAATAAGGCGGAGCATTCCACCTTCCCGTGTAATCATCCGCATAGCAACACATGACTCGATGTCGATCTTATTGTGTCCGGGTGCTCGTTCCAGTCGGAAAGGCTCCATGCCAAGGGCGAGAGCGATGGGGGTGATGAGGCCACCGAGTACAATAGATCCCCTCTTTGCCCGGGCGACTCTGTCGAGTTGCTTGACGAGGAAGAATGCAGAGTTGAAGATGTGGCCGTGCAGCATAGCCCAGAGGACAAAGAGTTCGGAGCGCCGGACGGTGCTCTCGCTTTCTCCGCGACCGAAAATAGTGTTGGAGAGCACACGATGGGCGTACTTGATGCAAGGATTGGTCACGGGGGCTGATCGGGCATCCTTGGAGGAATAAGCACGCTCAGAAGTGATTTGCCGCCAGAAGGTGGAATCGTGAAATTCAACGGGCATACACCGTGGAGCACTGGGAGGAAAACCAAAGATGTTGTTGAGCTCCTCGAGAGAAAGGCGGTGGTCTGCGTTGCCGAGTCGGAACTCTAAGCGCCCTGCGTCGTCTTCATTGTGAATGTTGACGTGCAGTGAGAGGGAGCTGAGGAACTCGGTCACTAGCAGGGGAAAAGTAGGAAAGCAGCTCTCGAAGAAGTGATCCCACCCAATCCGGTGGAACATCCACCGGACGTCGTCGAGGAGTCCAAGCTGTTGAAGTGCGGACGAGTCGGCGTACCGCGTATGAACAATGCGCCTTTCTTGGAGATCTTGAAAGCGGCGGCGCTGCTCATCGGTGCGGAAGACAACATCTGCCTCAGTGGAAGGTGCTAAGGGCGTGCTGGACGTGGCAGGTCGCTTCCCTTTAGTGGCTCGTTTGGGCGCCATCGAGTGGGAGGGCGGATCGGAGAGGAAAAAACGAAAACCAGAGCTGCTCGAGGAGTGCGGCTCGATGTCGCCGGAAGGTTGGAAGTAGGAGTGAACTGCCGGAGAGGAACAGGATGCCCGGTGAGAAACGGACCTAGGAGTGCCGGAGAGTGGAGAGGCGAGATCTGAAGGCTAGGAGAGGTCGCAGGTGCAGGAGGAAAAGCTGGCGGCGGCTGGGAAGCGAGTGGGAAAAAACCTAATCCCACTCGCGTATTTTTATAAGTTGGTAACTTCCCAACCAGAAAAAATTCTTAGGTGGCCTGGGAAAATCTCGGGCGCATCTGATCCAGAGTCGACAGAGAACTTCCCAACCGGAAAATTGTCTTAGGCTGCCTGGGAAAATCTCGGTCGCACCTGATCCAAAGTCGATAGAGAACTTCCCAACCGGAAAATTTTCTTAGGCTGCCTGGGAAAATCTCGGTCGCATCTGATCTAGAGTCGACAGAGAACTTCCCAACCGGAAAATTTTCTTAGGCTGCCTGGGAAAATCTCGGTCGCACGGAATTCTCAGGGAAAATTTCTGGTGACTCCTGCATGAAAACAAACACCTCTGAGAGAGTTTCAAATTGAAATAAAGAGGGCAATGATAACACAAACACAGGTGAGGTGCCATGAGCAGATATAGAAGCTAATTTAATACAAAATGGTTAAAATTGAGCACCAAGCACTGATAGGGATGAAAAGAGAAAGTTAGGAGTAGAGAGGAGGCTCAGGTGTATAAAAGCAAGCTGATGCATTCTCGTTGGAGGCATCAGGGAGGAGTCTTCTCATTCACTCAAGTTGGTGATGCCGGCATGGAATGGTGTTCCTGCAATGTAGTTCCCTGTTTGAAAAATCCGGTAAAGAGCAGCATTGTTGCTTCAACCACTCCATCAAGGAAATAGGGGGAGTGGTGACTGATAACATAGCTCAATAGCTAATGGCAGCTGCTCCACATCTCAAGGCTACTCCAAATCCGGTAAGTTGGTAAAGGACAGTGGTTGGCTTGATAAGTGGCTGGTAAGTTGATGGATAAGTGGTGCGCCAGCTTGAAGAGTCTTCCAGCTCAGCTTCATCAGACTTGCAACTCAGACCTTCCACCAAGGAGTCCAGCGCATCTCGCTATTTCCAAATTTGGTAAGAAACAGTACTTCCATACCATTTCAGCTTATCTCTTCATTTCTCAGAACTGATTATCAGCAGTTTCTTCATTCCTCAGTCCATTCACCCTCCTTTGATACATTTCTTCATCAGCCCAAAAGTGTCAGCTGCAATTGTAGAATAAGAAGGGTGAGACTAAAATCTGGAAAACTAGACTGAAAAATGATGCAAGTGAGGTGAGCCCAAGAAAGACTAATTTAGAATTTCAGAACTTAGTAAACTAAACAATATTAACAAAAAGCATTGCATGAAGGTAAAAAGATGGAACAAAAGGAAATGAAAAGGAGAAGAGATTCTTGGGTTGCCTCCCAAGAAGCGCTAGTTTTAGGTCATTAGCTTGACCGCGGCTGGCGTTCAGGTTGGGTCGGACAAGGTATGCGACATCCCTTTCTCTATCGGATCTCCATGGAAGTAATGCTTGAGGCGATGTCCATTTACTTTGAAATTACCGGTGCCCTCACTCCATATTTCAATAGCTCCGTGAGGAAAGATATGCTGAATAACAAAAGGGCCAGACCATCTCGTCCTTAGTTTTCCGGGGAAGAGCTTCAACCTAGAGTTGAACAACAGAACATGATCTCCAACTTGGAAACTTTTCTTGGTAATGTGAGAATCGTGCCAGTTCTTTGTTCGCTCCTTAAAAATTCTAGCATTCTCGTAAGCCTCCCGTCGAAACTCATCTAGTTCATTGATTTGCAATTTTCGTTTATCCCCAGCATCTTGAAGGTCAAAGTTCAGCAGCTTGACTGCCCAGAATGCTTTGTGCTGAATTTCCACGGGCAAGTGGCACGATTTACCATACACTAGCTGGAAGGGGGACATACCGATGGGTGTTTTGAATGCAGTACGGTAAGCCCACAAGGCATCATCCAATCTTAGTGACCAATCCGTTCTTGAGCGAGAAACTGTTTTCTCCAAAATCCGCTTAATTTCTCTATTTGATACTTCCACTTGGCCACTCGTTTGGGGATGATATGGTGTGGCGACTTTGTGCAGAATTCCATACTTCTTCATAAGGGTTTTGAATTTGCGCTCCATGAAATGAGATCCCCCGTCACTAATAACCACCCTTGGTGTTCCAAATCTCGGGAAAATGATCTTGCTGAACATTCTCATGACTACACGGGAATCATTAGTTGGTGAAGCCATTGCCTCCACCCACTTTGACACATAGTCAACCGCTACAAGAATGAATCTATTGTTGCGGGAGGAGGGAAAGGGCCCCATGAAGTCAATACCCCACACGTCAAATACTTCGACTTCCAAAATAGTGTGCATGGTCATTTCGTCACGTCTTGATATGTTCCCGGTGCGTTGGCATTGATCGCAGGAGCGAACGTAACTCCAGGTGTCTTTAAACAAGGTTGGCCAATAGAAGCCGGATTGCAACACTTTAAAGGTGGTTTTGGAAGTGCTTGCATGACCTCCATATGGTGATGCGTGGCATTGATACAGAACATCCCGAACTTCCCACTCCGGTATACATCTTCTGTAAATACCATCTGCACATCTTCGATACAAAAGTGGGTCGTCCCAATAATAATGCCGCACATCCGAAAGAAACTTCTTCTTCTTCTGGAAGGTTAGATCTGGGGGTAGGATGTTAGATACCAAATAGTTCACAAAATCGGCATACCAGGGTGTGCCGTCATGAGTTACAGCCAAAAGGTGTTCGTCGGGGAACATATCATTTATCGGCAGATTCACAACATCTTCAGTGCATTGTTCTTCTCTAAGGCGCGAAAGATGATCCGCGACTACGTTTTCAGTCCCCTTTTTATCTTTGATTTCTAGATCGAATTCTTGCAGTAGAAGTATCCATCGGATGAGTCTCGGTTTAGCGTCCTTCTTGGTGATGAGGTATCGGATAGCTGCATGGTCAGTGAAGACAATAACCTTAGAATTGACTAGATAAGAGCGAAACTTATCGAACGCAAACACGATCGCTAATAGTTCTTTTTCAGTGGTGGCATAGTTGGCTTGCGCTCCATCCAAGGTTTTACTCGCGTAGTAGATAGCATGCAACTTCCCATCCTTGCGCTGCCCTAGGACTGCGCCAACTGCAAAATCACTCGCGTCGCACATCAACTCGAATGGGTGCGACCAATCTGGGGGCTGCATGATAGGAGCAGAAGTTAATGATGCTTTCAGTTTGCGAAAAGCAGTCAAACAGTCTTGATCAAAAATAAATGGAACATCTTTAGCAAGGAGACTAGTAAGGGGCTTAGAAATGATGGAGAAATCCTTGATAAACCGACGGTAAAATCCAGCGTGTCCAAGGAAGCTACGGATTCCCTTCACCGTAGAGGGAGGCGGCATCTTGTCAATAACATCCACTTTGGCTTTATCCACCTCGATACCGCGCTCAGATATCAAGTGCCCTAGGACAATACCTTCTTTAACCATAAAATGGCATTTTTCCCAATTAAGGACTAAGTCTACCTCCTCGCATCTCTGCAAAATCTTTGATAAGTTCGTTAAACAAGCATCAAAAGAGGATCCATAAACTGAAAAATCGTCCATAAACACATCCATAATCTTTTCAAGGTGATCGGAAAAAATTGCCATCATGCACCGTTGAAACGTGGCGGGTGCATTGCATAGCCCGAATGGCATGCGCCGGTATGCGAACGTCCCGTACGGGCATGTGAACGTTGTCTTTTCTTGATCGTCCGGATGTATCGGGATTTGAAAGAATCCTGAAAAACCATCCAAGAAACAGAAATGTGAGTTACATGCTAAGCGTTCTAACATTTGATCAATGAACGGAAGAGGAAAATGATCTTTTCGGGTGGCCGTGTTCAATTTTCGGTAATCTATACACATGCGCCACCCGGTTACCGTTCGCGTAGGAATCAGCTCATTATTTTCATTCTCGACCACTGTCACTCCCCCTTTCTTTGGGACCACATGAACGGGGCTAACCCATTTGCTGTCCGAGATCGGGTAGATCACCCCGGCGTCCAAAAGTTTGAGTATCTCTTTTTTGACAACATCTTTCATATTAGGATTTAAACGTCTTTGGCATTCCACGGTGGGCTTACTCCCCTCTTCTAGGAAGATCCTGTGCATACAAAGAGATGGATTAATACCCTTGATATCATCAATAGAATATCCAATTACCTTCTTTCGTTGTTTAAGCTCTTTAAGAAGAAGTTGAGTTTGGTACTTACTTAAGTTCGCATCGACGATAACCGGAAGGGTAGAGTCATCACCAAGGAATTCATACCTTAGGTTATTCGGTAGGGCTTTAAGTTCAATCTTTTGTGCGGTGATTACCTCCGGTTTCGCTATACTTGGAGACTCCAACGTCTCTCTCTTGCTTTCAATTTTTGTAGTGGAGTCGAGTAATTTTGTGTATGCTTCTTTCTCATCTTCGGCGCTAGTATTTTCTTCATTGAGCAAGCACCTCTCAAGCGGGTCTTCTCGACTTCGTACCACATCGGAGCCGTCCGGCATGGTTTCCAACACATCGACACTGCAGCATGAACCTGCAAGGCAAGGTTTCTTTAGACTTTCTGAAAGATCAAACTCGATGGTTTCCTCACCTATCTTCAAAGTAAGTCGTCCATTTTTCACATCAATGATCGCGCCTGCAGTGGCTAAAAACGGTCTCCCTAAAATTATTGGGAGACGGCGATCCTCCTCCATTTCCAAAACCACAAAATCAGCAGGGACAAAAAATTTACCCACTCGAATGGGCACATCTTCCAATATGCCCACCGGATATCTTACCGAGCGATCGGCGAGTTGAAGTGAGATTGTAGTTGGTTTGAGTTCTCCAAGTTCTAACTTCTTAAATATGGAGTAGGGCATTAGGCTGACGCTTGCGCCCAAGTCGCACAAGGCACGGTCAAAGGTCATGGCACCAACGGAGCACGGTATGGAAAAGCTCCCGGGGTCCTTAAGCTTCGGGGGAAGCTTATTTTGAATGATTGCGCTACACTCCTCGGTTAGCGCCACCGTTCCTTGCTCGTCAATCTTTCTCTTATTGGATAGGATGTCCTTGAGGAATTTTGCGTAGGTTGGCATCTGCGATAATGCATCAGTAAAAGGAACATTGATGTACAATTTTTTTAGTACCTCAAGGAATTTTCCAAATTGTTTGTCCAACTTGGCTTTTGCCAAGCGTTGAGGAAACGGTACAGGTGGAACATACGGCGGTGGTGGAATGTAAACGGGCTGCTCATCATGTGGGCGAGCAGACTCTTCCAACGGTGATTGGCCTCTTTGATTTCCACCTTGCTGTCCATCTCCATGATTTTTATCCTTTGCCGGCTCAACCAACTGCTTGCCACTGCGTGTGGACACAGCGTTACAGTGCTCACGTGGGTTCTCTTCCGGTTGACCGGGCAGTTGTCCGTGAGGTCGGGATGAGGCGGTAGCTTGCTGGGCAATCTGAGTTTCCAGCATCTTGTTGTGAGCTGCTAAGGCATCCATCTTGGAATTCATTTGATTGATGATCTCATTTTGTTTCGATTGCGCAATAGCCAAATTCTCTAGCATAGCCTCCAAATTCGATTTCTGGGGTTGGAGGTATGGTTTTTGCTGAAAACCTGGTGGTTGCTGGTAATTTGCTTGAGGCATCGGTTGAGAAACTTGCGGTTGAAAACCGGGCTAGGAAATCTGTGGTTGATTCGTCCGGTAGGAGAACTTGGGATGGTTTCTCCATCCCGGGTTGTACGTGCTTGAAAACGGGTTATTTTGAGGCCTTTGGTTGAATTGATTCACTGCATTGATGGTCTCTTCCGGTTGATTTTGGGTGAGACATAAAAGTTGACACTCATATGATTTGTGACCTGTACAACCACATATCTCACAGGCAACTGCATTAACTTGATACAACTGAGAAGGTTGAGAAGATGATGGAAAAGCATTTAAACGTAGTGCATTTAACTCTTGAGATAAAGAGTCTACCTTCTTTGCCAAAAAATCCATGGTATCGGTATCGGTCTTACCAGTTACCCTTGTATGGATGCTTCTTTCACTTGTCCATTGATGATGGTTAAGTGCCATATCCTCCAGCAGTTCTAGAGCATCATCAACACGTTTGTTCATGAAGGCTCCACCTGATGCTGCATCCACAGTCATTCGAGTGTTAAAATTTAAAGCATTGTAAAAGGAAGAAACCAATAACCATTTTTCGAGGCCATGGTGTGGACAAATCCGTTGAAGCTCTTTGAAACGATCCCACGCTTCGTATAATGATTCATCGTCCCTTTGCTTAAATCCAGTGATCTGCCCTCTCAATTGAGCTGTCTTGCTCGGTGGGAAGTACTTGGTGAGGAATGAGTGTGATAGCCCTTCCCAGGTGGTGATCGCTCCATTCGGCAGTGACTGAAGCCATGCACGTGCTCGATCCTTTAGGGTAAAGGGGAAGAGCCTCAATCTCAGAGCATCAATGGATATCCCTCCCATTTTGAACGTATCACAGTATTCTAGGAACATTGAGAGGTGGAGTGCAGGATCCTCATTTGGCATTCCCCCGAATTGTTCCCTCTGTAGCATGGCCAGGAATGCCGGTTTTATTTCGAAGTTGTTAGCTTCGATGGTCGGACGGGCAATGCTTGAATGAAGTCCCTGCACGGAGGGAGATGCAAAGTCTCGAAGTGAGCGGTTTTGGTCCATTTCTGTCGAATTCTGCTTCTCTTTTGCTTTAGCCCGAGCTTGCTTGCGTCGGAGTCGGAATGTTTTTTCGATTTCCGGATCCTCGTCGATCAAATGTTCACTCCGCAAAGTCCTGCGCATGCACAAGCTTCAAGGTAGATTATCAAATTTCAACAGTAAGATGGATCAAAATAGAGAGCAATGATAAAAGAAGAAAGGAAAATTAGAAAGAAAGAAAGAAAGAAAATAAAACGTCTAATCCCGCGAATTTATCAGATTTAATCGATGATGGCGAAATTGGTCCCCGGCAACGGCGCCAAAAACTTGATGAGCCCGCAAGTGTACGGTCTAACCGAAGTAGTAAATTATATCGTCCACAGAGACCAATTCGTCAAGTACCGATAAATCCTTAAGTCGCAGTCTAGACAAATCAAGGGTCGGTTTAAAGCGATTGAAACAACTAACAATTAATATGTAAATGCTAAGCAAGGAAAGTAACAAGCGGACAGATAAACGATCGGATTTCTATTATGGAAGAATATCGGGGCGTCGGGTTTCACCGCTATGCCAATCCGCAAATGAAAGTAGTAACTACGCGATATGCAAGGTTCGGTAAGTTGAAGAGATCCATCAAATGGTACAAACCGCCCCCTTTCAGCAGCACGGTTCGGTGCGTATGCAAATTTACCTCCTACTTTCGTGGCTTGTAAATTTACATAGGCCCATTGGGTGAGGGATGAATAGTTGCTCTCTCACGTGGGAGAAGAGCTACTTTCGTGCTCTTCTTCACGCGCCCAAGCATACGAGATCCGACGTCGGGATTGGGCTGTCGCTTTTTCTCCCAACGTCCAAGACATACAAACACCGATATCGAGATTGGGCTGTCGCTTTTTCTCTCGATATCGGAGATCAATAATATGCAATAAGAGTTGTAAGAAATGACAAACACATATGCTAGGTCAACTAAATCAAACCAACATATCAAAATAATAGACTACTTAATAAATGCGTTTTAGGCATAGGGCTAAGCCCTAACCCCGATAGTACTTTAAGCTACAATCCCCATAGAAACATCATGAATGTTTGACAACAAGTTCACACTCAAGAAATCCATTTGGAGGCTAGAAACAACAATGAAAATGAAGGAATAATAGAAATCTCGACTCCCCTTTCTGAATAGATGGAGAAATCTTTGCTAGGGGCTTCAAGGGACTCCTCTTTCCCTTCAAATCGTCTTTGTCTTCTTCCAGCCGCCAAAGTCACGTCCACAGCCGTTTTCTCCTTTCTTTGGTTAGGGTTTGATGGGGATTAAGGTCACAAAGCTTCCCTTTTATCCCCCTATAGTCGTGATTAACAATTACCAGAGTACCCTTAATATTTGGAGCCCACCGAGTTAGAGTCGAGCAGATTTTCGTGACAGGCGGAACTTTTCCCGGTTGGGAAAACCTTCCCAACCCGACTGTGAAAACCTCTGTTCCTTCAGAATTTCCTGAAAAGTTAGATAACACCAGATCTTGTGTAGATTCCGCGCATATGGAAGAATTTAAGTAAAAATGATGATGCAAACGTGATAAATTAATAGAAAAATGCTTCAAAGTATATGGAAATATCAAGCATAAATGCATCGCATCACCACCCCATCGTTTTACCATTTATATTTTAAAATTAACTATTTTTTACTTTATTTCAAGTATATGTTATGTTTTCAATTTGTTTTTCTTTACATAGGTATACTACTAGAGGCGCTTAAAAAATTTACTCCACATAGACTATCCATCCATAGGCATTTGTGTTGCTTACAAACATTATGATCTAAATTAATTATATAAATGACAACAAAAATGAAAAAGCCAATGGGCATTTGTTTTTCAATTTGTTTTTTTCTTTATGTAGGTGATGCGTCCGCAAGTGCATGAATTTATCGCACTAATAAAATAAGATATTATTCCCAACGAGGATCTGGCGCTCAATTACCAATTACACAACTCGTTTATAGCTACATGGACCAATTTGTGATTTTATGTGAACTCTAAGTACGAAAAGTAACAAAGGTAACATTTTAGGGTAAAACTTAGTTTTTAAGAGGTTGGGACTCGGGGTTTCACCACACTGGCAATTATGAATTTAATAAAAATTTATCCTTGAACAAAATATTGTAGTAATAAAAGGAATTTTTCCTAAGGTACAAATTACTTCCTCCCGAAGCGTAATTCGGTACCTAGCTACGCTAACTCCCTACTCTCATGGCAATTAATGCAACTAGATTCATTAAGTTATGTGAAAAACCTTGAAATCCTTCAAACGAATCCAAACTACTCTCGTGATTGGCTTCGTAGGTTTGAAAAGAATAGTTTCGACGTTGCAATTTACCTTTCGATCATTCTCGCAATGTTTAAGATGTAAACATACTTGGCCAGAGTAAATCACAAAAATAACATACTTCAAATTAAATCAAAACTATAAAATATCTTATCAAAGACTGAAAATATATATTTTAATCCATAAACGTCAATGGACTACATCCCTAATCCCGAAAACAAGTTTACTCGCTTATGTTCGAAGAAAACAGCATGTATCTTGATGAAACTTGCGTTGAATCCTAATAAAAATACAAGAAATCACTAAATAAGTAATAAAAAAATGCTTCCCCTCGATCTGGAGATGAAGATGAAGTGTCTAATTCTCTCTTTGCGTGAATTTCCTGCTTGAATTTGGCTTTGGAAGTAAATTTCACCCTAGCCGCCGCCTCTATTTGTGTTCGCCCGAAAAAGCCTCCCTTGCCCTCCAAAAATTCTTCCTTTTATAGTTTAATCGGTTCAGAACCCTTCAAGGAAGAATTTTAGAGAGTTTGGTTCAATTTTGACTCGATTTAGGATCGAATCTTGTGAAAAAACGGTAGAGGCGAAAAAACTCACAGCTTGTGAACTGTTTACGGCTACGGCCATGAAAGTTTCTGTAACTAAAAGTTGTGTACACAGAAAAACTCACTACCCATGAAAGTTTATGTGAACCTTTTAACTTAGCCGCGAAATGCACCCTTGAAAGCGAAACTCATGGCCAACCGAAAAACTCACGTCTGCGGCCGTGAATGTTGCGTGTGACACTATTTTCGCTCTAAATTTGATGTGCGACTTTGTAATTTCCTCGAGAACCGTGGTATGGCCTTAAAACTCACAAAATCCATTGTTTTCATGCCATTTTACCTGCATTTTTATAAAAACTAAGAAAAGTGAAGATTCCATACAAAAGAAGATAAAAACACTAAAAATTATATAAAATCATCTAATTAAGCCCAAAATATTATACAAAATACAGGAAAAAATATGATGTAAATGCAATGCATCAAGATACCCTAGACTTAAAGTTTTACTTGTCCTCAAGCAATATCTTGATATGTATGGAGAATATAAAGATAAGGAACACTCTTTTAAGTTGGGCTAGACTTTGGGCCGCGCCCAAAATCAGGCCCAAAGGCCTAACATTCTTCCCCTCCGAAGCAAGTCGTCGTACTCGGCGACTCAAAATATTGTCATATTTCATCCTTGAATTGCCACAGTTTAAAAGCCTTGTACCAGGTAGCTTCTTCCGTCAGAGAACCTTCCCACTGAATGAGAAACTCTATTCGTCGGTTCATCCTACTATGTCCTAAAACTCGGTGATCCAAGATATCTCCAATCCTTTGGTTGAACTTCATTTGAACTGTTAGAGGCGCGTGCAGCGACTGAGACCGAGTGGGATGCCCTGGATCCCTGTGGAACCTCTTTAGAAAGGTCACATGAAAAGTTGGATATAATTTCATCCTATCGAGGAGCCTCAGACAATACGCTACTGAGCTGACTCGTCTCAATACCTCAAAGGTCCATCATATCTCTGGATAAGCCCCGGTGTGCCACCTTTGTAGATATTTTCCTCCATACATGCGGAGTAAGTCAGAGAAGAACTAAGTCGCCCACGGCGAATTATTCGTCCCGACGTCGACAGTTTGCATAATGTTGTCCCTCACCTCCCGGAGCTCAAGGTTGTCCCGACGTCGACGTTAAACGGCTAGCTCAAGGTTGTCCCTCACCTCCCGGAGTGACTCCACTTGCTCGCAAGCTTCCCGTTGTGCGGCAAGATACCTCCCACTGGAGTTCCTCATTGCGATATCAATGGGGGTTAGGGGTTGTCTCCCTAACACAAGCTCAAAAGGGTTTTGCCCCGTGGATGATGATCTGTGGAGATTATAAGTAAATTATGCCGAATCCATCCACTTAACCCAGTTCTTTTGACTCGCAGTCACAAAGTAACGGAGGTAGTCCTCTATGAGGGTATTTACTTGCTCCATTTATCCATCCGTTTGGGGATGGTTCGCTGTAGAGAAGTTTAACTTCGTTCCCAGCTTGTCAAACAACGTTGACCAAAAATGTTCGGTGAACTAGGCATCCCTATCGCTCACGATATCCTCCAGGATCCCAAAGTTTCTTACCACATTCTGAAAGAATAACTCGGCTACTACTACAGCTGAGCAGGGTTTAGGTATAGGAATGAAGACTTCGTATTTGGAGAATCTATCCACAACCACGAGTATCGATGTTTTCCACTCGGCCTTGGGAAACCCATAGATAAAATCCATGGACACACTCGTCCAGGGGTTCTCGGGAATAGGCATGGGTTGCAATAACTCAGCCGGTAACCTCCGATTGACCTTATCTTGTTGACAAGCAAGACATGTGTGGACATACATATCAATATTGGCACGCATATCCGGCCAATAATATGACCTAGACAACAAGGTGAACATGCACCTTTGTCTCGGATGACCCACCCGTGGGGTATCATGGAGCTCCCTAAGCAGCTCTCGTCGATGGGGGGACTAGTGGCCTCCCTCCACGAGCCATGATGATGCCATTGACGTCTAAATAATATCGTTAGATCGTACCCAACTTGATTTGCGAAATTACATTTCGATATACTTCATCGAGAGCGGCTGCTACTTTTATCCTCGTAAGGAGATCTCCCTCTACTCTGGAGATCACGCAGCAGACTAAGGTATTAAGCCTACTCAGTGCATATGGCACCACATTAGCCCTTCCAGGCTTATGTTCCTACTAGAACTGGAATTTTACTAGGAATTCCTGCCATTTGGCCTGTTTTGCCGATAATTTCTTCCGTGTGGTGAAATTGTATTCACCATATTGTTGGTCTTTACCACAAAGGCACAACCCAAGAGGTATACTCTCCATGTTCGGAGGCAGTGAACTACTGCCACCTTCTCCTTTTCATTCGCGGAGTACCTCTGCTTTGTTTCATTTAGCTTTTGACTCTTTAAAGCTACAGGATGCCCATCCTGTATCAGAACGCTACCGATTACTTGGTCTAAAGCGTCGGTGTGAACCTCGAAAAGTTTTCCAAAATCTGGTAACTTTAGGATCGGTTCAAAAGCAATGCGCTTTTTCAAATCTTGAAAGGTCGACTGACACCGATCGTTCCAACACTAGTTGGTATTCTTTTTCAGCAAATTGCTGAGGGGATTAGGTACTTTCAAGCAACTCCGGATGAACATCTGATAATAGTTCACTACACTGAGAAAACTCCGTAACTCAGTCTGGTTTGAGGGGATTTGATATTCTACAATGGCTTGGACCTTGCTCCTATCCATTTGCCCCTGGCCGTGGCCTACCACATATCCAAGGAATGAAATCTCTTCCGTCATGAAGGTGCATTTCTCCAACTTCAAATAAAGCTGGTTTTCCCACAAAACTTGAAAAACCCTCTTCAAGTGGATTAAGTGTTCCTCAGCGCTTGAGGAATATACCACGATATCATTTAGATACACTACGATGAAGTCATCCAAGAAAGGTGCTAACACCTTATTCATTAGATGATAGAATGTCACTAGAGAATTGGTCAGCCCAAATGGCATGACCAGAAACTCCACGACCCATATCAGGTAACGCAGGCTATCTTCCGTTCGTCGCCCTCGGCAATACAAACCTGCCAGTACCCTGATCTCAAGTCAAGCTTGGTGAATATTCTAGCTTTTTACAATTTGTCCAATAGATTTGGGATCAATGGAATGTGATAATAGTTTAGGACTGTTATCTTGTTCAGGGCTCTGTAGTTCACATAGAACCTTAAGGACCCATCCTTCTTTTGTAATAGGACCGGGGCTCCATATGGTGACACGGTTGGTCGCATAAACCCTGCTTCCAACAACTCATCAAGTTATTTACAGAGCTCGGCCAACTGCATCGGGGGCATCCTATAAGGAGCCATGGATGGAGGAGTGGATCTTGCCACAGGGTCAATCCTATGGTCGATCCCTCTCCTAGGCGGAAGGTGCTTCGGTAACTTTGAAGGCATTACGTCAGAGTACTCCTCCAACACTCTCCAAATCGCTAGGGGAGACTCCCTCTTCTCCAAGGGGCCCTCTACCTAGATGGTCATAAGCGTTAGATTGCCTTGGCGCAAACCTACAGCTAAGGCGTTCGCTGATAGGGGTACTCCTCGGGAGTCCCTCTTCTTCGCCTTCTTCATCTCCTTGCCGCCAATGCAGGGGACAAAGCAAGGGAACTTCTCGTCATGTATCTGTATCCCATACAGATGCAGTATCACCACTATCTTTGCCTTGACCAACAATTCAAGGCCAAAGATAGCCTCGTAATCTATGAGGTCGAGGATCTTTACATGGCAACAGCCACGCCAGCTACCGATTAGGATATCCATGTCGTAGGCTACCCCTAAGACCTGAGGGTCTATCACACTAACCGACCTCACTCGGACTTGTGTTGGGGATGTATTTAGCCCAATTTTCTTGGCTGTGGCTTGTCCTATGAAGAGATGCGACACACCTGTATCATTCATGGCATTCATAGGCAAAAAATTCACAAGACTTGCGATGTAGAGCAAAGTAGGTCTATCACTAGATGTAGAAGCAGTACCCAGTACAATAGTACTGATGAGCGCCTCCTCATCCTTTACAATACTCTCATCGGTTGCCACTAGGGCAACACAACTCTCTCTCTTGGGGCAATCCCTCATAATATGGGGCCCCCTATAGATATAACACTCAATCTTAGAGCTAGTCCTCTTTAGTGCTGGAGTGGGTGGGCGGTCCCTAACCGATCTCAAAGTGTCACGTCCCGACGACCACTAGGCCCACCAATGAGACCTGACAATTGGGCCTGCTGATCCAGCCCGACCCAACACTGTACACAACAAACCATAATCAAACAATAAAATCCAACACATGGATAATAATAGTGAATCATCAAATACACTAATACAATAGTCTCCATCCAAACTGATGATGCATTACATTTACATCATGTTTTTGCTTGTGTTTTATATGATACTTAGGCTTAATTTCATGATTTTATACCAATTTTTAGTATTTTTACTTTACATGGTATGGAATCTTCACTTTTCTTGATTTTATTGAAAATACAAGTAAAATGGCAAAATATTGATGAATTTCATGAGGTTTGAAGCCATACCATGATTCCTGATGAAATTACAAGGTCATACGTCAAATTTGGGGCGAGAATAGTGTCAGATGCGACATTCATAGCCTTGGCCATGAGTTTCTCGGCCGGCCGTGAGTTTTGCGTTCAAAGGGTGAAATCGTGGCTAAGTAAAAAAGTTCACAAAAACATTTACAGGCCGTGAATCCTTCACGAACCATGAATCTTTCTGTGTATACAACACTTTATTCACAGAAACATTTACGGCTTCAGCCGTAAACTATTTACGGGCAATGAGTTTGCCGCCCTTTCGAGTTTTTCACTCGATTCGACTCCAAATCAAATTAGAATTGAACCAAACTCTCCAGAATTCTTCCTTGATAGGTTTCGAACCAATAAAACTATGAAAGGTAGGATTTTTGGAGGGCAAGGAGGACTTTTTTGGGTGAACACAATCAGAGGCGGTAGCTAGGGCAAAAATTAATTTCTGGGAAATTCTGGCGAGAATTCACGCAAAAGAGAGAATTGATCACTTCATCTTCGTCTCCAGATTGAGGGGAAGCTTTTCTATTCATTTTCTTAGTGAAATCTTGTACTTTTGATATGATTCAATGCAAATTTTATTCATATACATGCTGTTAATGTTTATCATGAGCGAGTAAAATCTTATTTCGGGATTTGGGATGTAGCTCACTGACGTTATGGATGGAAAATTATATTTCCATTCTTTGTTATGATCATTATAGCATTGATTTGAATAGAATCGAGTTGTTTTGTAATTTACTCTGGTGATGTATAGTTACATCTTGGACGTTGTGAGAAGAACCAAAAGGTGAATCGCAACATCGGAACTATTTTATTCAAACCTATGAATCCAATCACGCTAGTAGTTTGGATTTGTTTGAAGAATTTTCAATATTTTTCATAGAACTTAATGGGTCTAGTTACATTAACTGTCATGAGAGTAGAGAGTTAGCGTGGTTAGATATTGGATTACGCTTCGGAAGGAGATAATCTGTATTTTAGGAAAAACCCCTTTTATGACTATAGTTTTCTGTTCAAAGAATTATCCTTATCGAGTTCATAATTGTCAGTGTGGTGAAACCCCGAGTCCCGATTCTTTAAAACTGAATTTTAACCAAAAAACGTTACCTCAATTTTTTTTCGTACTTAGGAGTTCACACAAAAATCATGATTTGATTAGCCTAGATTTAAACAAGTCATATTATCGGTACTTGACCACAAGATCCTCGTTGAGAACAATCTTTATTTTATTTCTTTGATAAATCCGTGCACTTGCGGATGCATTAAGTTTTTGGTGCCCTTGCCGGGGATCAGGCCAGCCAATATCGATTTGATCGATAAGTTTAGAGACTAGATATTTTTTCTTTTGTTTTAGCATTTACTTAGTTTTTCTATATTACTATTTTCTGTTATTTTAGTTTTATTTTTTTTATTGATTAACACATTGTATGCCTAGAGTTTTAAATACATGTACTTTATTTCCTGAAGATCTAGAGATTGAACGCACATTTCTCCTTCGAAGAAGATTATAGTTTTAGACTAAAAAGACTTCAGAAGAAGGCGCGATGGCAAACAATCAATCGTTAAGGGATTTTGTAGTGCCTAACATATAGGGTTTTAATTCAAGTATTGTTCGACCTAATGTGGAGGCAAACAATTTTGAGCTTAAGTCAGCATTGATGACCATGGTTCAGCAGAACCAGTTTAGGGGTTCCCTAAACCAAGATCCTAATCTTCATCTTGCTGTCTTTTTAGAATACTGTGACGCCGTTAAGGTAAACGGTGTATCTTTTAATGCGATTAGACTAAGATCATTTCCATTTTCTCTTAGGGATAGCGCACTGGCTTGGTTATATTCTTTTCCCGCTGGATCAATTACTACATGGGATGAACTCTCACGTGCTTTTCTGACCAAATACTTTTCACCCAGCAAGACAGTTCAACTGAGAAATATGATAACATGCTTTGGACAAAGAGGAGAGTCACTTTATGATGCTTGGGACAGTTTTAAGGAGCTCTAGTGCATGTGTCCTCATCATGGGCTTAAGAAGTGAGTCATAATCAATATCTTCTATAATGGATTGGACTACAACACAAAGCTCATGGTGGATGCTGCGGCTGGGGGAGCTATTATGAGCAAGAATGTAGAAGACGCGATGACTTTGCTCGAGGACATGGCTATGAATCACAACCATTGGTCTAGTGAGCGAGGTACCATGTCCACAAGTGTTGGTAAGTATAGCAGTGACTCCTTGACATCTTTAGCTGTAAAGATAGATTCTCTAGCATAGAAATTGGACTCTTTTACTTTTCCCTTAGTTGCAGTAAATTCTATTTCTTGTGAGGTGTGTGGTGTTTCAGGTCATATTTCTACTAATTGTCAATTCCTAGCTTTCGCTTTTCCTTTCAGGTGATGCTGGTTGAATATAGGAGCATGTCAATGCTTTTGGCAACTATAATCAAAGACAAGTGAACGACCCTTATTCAGCCACCTATAATCCAAGCTGAAGGAACCACCCCAATTTGTCTTACAAGAACAACCAAGGGCAAGTTCCTCCCCAATATAATCAGTAGAATAATAGGCAATCACTAGGTTTTCAGTCTAGGCAGTTCAGTCAGCCTCAGAAGTCCAACTTGGAGTCTCTTTTGGAAGGATTCGTTGTTGCTCAGAATAAGCACAATGAAGATGTCTCTGATGCTATTAAGCATCTAACATCTTGAGTGGATGCTTTGGCAACCGACAACAAGATGCTGGAAAGCCAAATAGCTCAGCAGGCAAGTACCTCTAGTGGACCTACAAGTAAACTTCTAGGCCAACCAGATATGAATTCTAGGGAACATTGTAGTGCGATAACCACGAGGAGTGGTAAGCAGTTAGATGAGCCGCAGATACCTGACGAAGAACCTGCGCCTATAGTTGGTGAAGAGCAGTCTAAGGAATCTCCTCCTGACAAAGAGAAACTTGTGGAGAAGGAGCGGGAGAAGGAGAAGGTTTATGTAGTTCCTCCTGCATATATTCCACCTATTCATTTCTCTCAGAGGCTGGCTAAGGCAAAGTTGGACAAGCAATTCGGCAAATTCTTGGAGGTATTGAAAAAGTTATACATTAACATTTCCTTTACTGATGCGTTGTCATAGATGCCTACATATGCGAAGTTTCTAAAGGACATTTTTTCCAACAAATGCAAAATTGAAGAGTACGACACTGTGGCACTTACAAAAGAATGTAATGCAATAATCCAGAACAAGATACCTCAGAAGATGAAAGATCCAAGGAGTTTCTCAATTCCATGCTAGATTGGTGACATGTCTTTTGAAGGAGCTTTGTGTGACTTGGGCACAAGCGTAAGCTTGATGCCTTTGTCAATTTGTAAAAAGCTTGATATAGGAGACATAAAATCAACCACTATCTCACTACAGCTTGCTCACTGGTCTGTTCAACATCCTGTGGGAATTTTGGAGGATGTCCCCATTAAAGTTGGTCAATTTTTTATACCTGTAGTCTTTGTGGTATTAGAGATGGAAGAAGACATTAATCTGCCTATAATTCAGGGGAGGCTATTTCTAGCTACTATAGGCACGGTGATAGATGTGAAGAAGGGGAGATTGACTCTAAATATCGGTGAGAAAAATATTGAATTTGATCTTTCCTCTTTTCTAAAAAAACCTTCTTTTGCAGATTCTTGTTTTAATGTTGGTGCACTTGAACTAGAGTCAACTAAAGAAAGTATGAAAAAAGAGATAGACTCTTTGGAGATATGTCTTGTCAAGAGAAGGGTGAAGAAGAAGATATTGGCACAGAAGCTCAAACCTATACAAAAATACTGGATTTAGGATTAACGATTGAGCCTCACAAAGCCAAAGCTGAGAAACTTTTTTTCGCAAAACCTAAACTAATGAAGACAAATAAATTGGAACTCAGATCACTTCCACCAAATTTAAGGTATGAATTTTTGGGAAAAGATTTCACATACCTAGTGATTGTCAGCGTGGATTTGGATCAGGTTCAGATAAAAAAGTTGCTTTATGAGCTTCGACTGCATAGGAAGGTAATTGGTTATTCATTGGATGATATATGATGACACCAAAATATATAGTATATTTTGTATCATTTTATATATCTTTTCATGCTAAATTGAAGATCTTTTGCTTGTTTTTATGCTAAATTTATCAAATATTGCAAAATCTACTTCCATTTTGGTTTTTCATCATTTTTAGGTAAAAAGGCACTATTTTGTGGCATTTTCGAGCAGAATCAAATACATAGATGGATTCACAACATCAAGAGGAAATCACACATCAAATTTCAGAAGAATCAGAGCTTCAGATCAAATTACGGCACCCCCCACTATGGACTTTACGGTACCGTAATTGGACTACACTCCCAGATCGAAATTACGGCACTACCGTAAACATTTTTACGGTACCGTAATTTGGAGTTTTCCAGAATAGAGAAATTTGAGACATTACGGCACTGTCGTAAACATCTTTACGGTGCCGTAATATGGTCATGATTCTGACCAGAGACTCGATGAAGATTATGGTACTACCATAATAAAGTTTACGGTACCGTAATTCTGGATGGTTTTCAACCCGAGAGATTTCAGACATTATGGCAGCACCGTAAAGTTTTTGATGGTACCATAATTTCAGATAATATTGAAGCCGAGAACTCACCGTCCAGATTACGGCACTGCCGTAAACCGCATTACGGCCGTAATTCCAAGTCAAAAACACGAGTTTTCCGCGGCTGAAACTTGTGTGGACCATAACTTTTGATCCAGAGCTTCAAATTGAAATCTGAAAGTTGCTGTGGACTCGCCTTAAAGAGGATAAGACGTACGAAGTGGAGGAACCAACGTTTATCCAGTATCGAGGGAGAAATCACCAGAGAGGTAGCTAGGGTTTGGCCTGATGCGAAGAGGCGTGGAGAACATCTCCGGCCGTGATTTTCACGCAAAAGCTTTTCCTAGAGGAGAGGAAGACACCATAGAAGTTTTAGAGCATTTGGAGTCCGATCGGAGGAGAAATCAACAAAACAGCGGTAACAGCGCTATTCATCGAAGCAAATTATGACTGTAAACTCTTTTACAGCCGTGGTGTAAAGTTGTTCCTCCTTTCTTTTCATTTTTTGATCACTCTGAGACTATGATTCATTGTATTTCTTCCTCCATGCAAGCTTAATACTATTTTTGGGACATGGGGTGTAATCCCCTTGATTTTTAATGATTAGATAATCTTTTCTTTCGTCATGATAATTGTACTTTGATAATTTTACCTATGAGATTATTATTCTAAGTTTTTCCTTAGTTTACTTTTTGTCATTATGAATAGAGTTCTTGCATTAAGGACCGAAAGGTGACATGCTTGAGAACTGAAACCCTAAAATTGATTAATAGGAACTCACCGTAAGAAATTTGGTTAAGTTCTTATTTCTTTATTTTAGATGACTAATTGCCTTGATGATGATTGTGAACCTAGGATTAAGTTAGTGTGTCAAACGTGGAGATCTTGTACGAAAGTGAGGATCGGAACGTTAGAGAACCATAGGTAGAACTTGTGTTGAGTCTCGGATGCACGAAAGTGATCCTTGAGATTCCACTTGAGACAATCAACATAGAATTCGGATGCACGAAAGTGATCTTGAGTTCTTTGATTGATGATTTATTTATCATCAGCTTGGGATAAATCTTGCGTGAAAGCGAGGATTGGTCTCTGCATGATAGTTTGAACGAAAGTGAGATAATCTCTTTATGAAGTAAATTAAGTCTTTATCAAATTAGAATTTGATTGATGAACATCCTTATATATCTAGTCATGAAAATCAAGGTGGATGAAACCCTAGTCCCAATTTATCTCTCTGATTATCTTTCGTGTTCTCTCTATATCGTTCACTTGCATCATATTCGGTTTACTTAGCTAGCGAGAATACAACTATTCGGTACTTAACAATAAGGTCTCTGTGGTTTGATATTTTTCTTTATTACTTCGATAATTCCGTGCACTTACGGAAGCCTATCAATATACATGGTATTAACCCTTCTTTGTGTATGCACAAGATTTTTCTTGAGGAAATTGCAAACCCTCCATAGAGTATCAGCGCCGATTGAATCCCGTCATGAAGGAGGTTGTAAAAAAAAGAGATCTTGAAGTTATTAGATGCTAGGGGTGATATACCCGATTTCTGACAGTGAATAGGTTAGTCTCGTTCATGTGGTTCCAAAGAAGGGGGGATTACTGCTGTAAGGAATGAGAACAACGAGTTGATCCCAATGAGAACAGTAATTGGGTGGCGCATGTGCATCGATTACCGAAAACTAAATATGGCCACCTGATATTTCCAGATATCAATTCACCCTGAAGATCAGGAGAAGACTACTTTGACGTGTCCATATGACATTTTCGCTTACAAGTGCATGCCTTTTGGTTTATGCAATGCGCCGACCACTTTTCAGTGATGCATGATGGCCATTTTCTCTGATTTTATTAAAAATATTATGGATGTTTTCAAGGATGATTTTTCAGTATATGGTTCTTCGTTTGATGATTGTTTATCTAATTTATCACGTGTTCTGTAGAGATGCGAGGAGGTGAATTTAGTCCTTAACTGGGAGAAATGTCACTTTATGGTTCGGGAGGGAATTGTCCTTGGACATCTTATCTCATAAAGGGTCATTGAAGTGTTAGGGAATACCGAGTGTAATTTAAAATTTTGCAGTCCAAGGACGCAGCGGGAGACACATTACACCCGAAACATATTCCTTGACTAAGGATCCATGCGAGAGAGAGAACACAAGGATGTGTTAGGGATTGTACCTCTATAGCTTGTCAAGTTGATGAAGCCAAGCTGAAGACGATCAAGTGCTCGTCCTGTACAAGTATCCACACGTCGACCTTCTCAACGTTGCTCCCTTCCACGCTTGGTGCTAGCCTCGGGAAGTGAATATCACCTCTTGGATTCTCCTTCTTCTTCCTCCTTGCTCTTCACGCCAACTAGAGTCCTTGCTTGGAGACTCTCGGCCAACAAGAGAAGAGGTAGAAGAGTCGTGGCGCAACACCAAGGAAGGAGGTCGGCTAGGGCTTCTAATGCTTGCGCAACTTCTACTTGAAGTTGCCTTGCCTTGGCGTTGAATTGATCATCGAGAAAGGGGCACACACCCCTTCATTTATAGCCATCTTAACCCCACCACCTCATATCCTTCCTTACAAGCTCTTGGCGCAATTCTCCGAGGAATTGCTGCAAGACATCAGCCACATACTCTCTTGAATTGGCGCAACATGGAGGAATTGCCGCAAGACATCAGCCACATACTCTCTTGAATTGGCGCAACATGAAGTATAGTAATAATCTACCTTCTTGCCTTATCAAGAGAGGAGTTGTGAGTTCAATTCTAATTTGACTTTCCATATATTGTTGGCACATCTTTATGCTTGAATTAATCAAGCATTGCACGCTAATATATCAGCCCATGCGTCCAAGATAGTTTCCAATTGAGGAAACTGAATTCCATAAGATTTTATCTATGGTATTGGCGCAAATTCCATGCATGGCATTATGTGATGACTCTAAATTTCATAGTAATTTTCATACTTATTAACTAGTCTTTTGGCATTATAATTGTACTCTTTTGCTTATTTTTATACCCTATTTATCCAATACTTCAGAATCTACACCTTTCTTGGTTTTTGATTAATTTCAGGTAAAAAGACCTCATTCTGATAAGTTTTTAAGCAATTTCAATACATATATGGATTCTAATCATCATGAAGAGTTTACACATCAAATTTCAAGTCAAACCGAGTTTTCTAGCAAAATTACGGCAGTGCCGTAATGAATTTTACGACCGTAATATGCAAATATGGCACTACCGTAATGATTTTCATGGCCGCTTCCCGCAGAAACTTTTTGGAAATTATGGCACTACCGTAATACATTTTACGGTGCCATGATTTAGGTCCAAATTCATACAGTGACTTTCAGAAACAATCGAGAAGATTACAGCACTACTGTAACGAATTTTACAGTGCCGTAATTGTGGGCCATTTCACTATAGTAACTTCTGAAGTAATTACGGCAGTATTGTAATGTTGTTCACGGTACCATAATCAAAACCTAGATTTTCGCGACTTGCCCGATTCTTCCACGGATTTCTTGTGAAGACAATTTCTCGAGTTTTAGACCACCATTTCAAGATCTGAAAAAGAGGAATGACGAGACAAAAGAGGAGGAGATTTTCGAAGCAAGAGGACCAATTTTTATCAACTCTACACAGAGAATTTCAGGAAATCACTGTCGCCCTAGGGTTTGTCGATTCCCAGCGTACAGACCACCTCTGGCCACGAAATTTGAAAGGAAGCTTCGCCTGAAAGAGGAGAACATACACCAGAGGTTTCTGAGTGAAAGGAGATCGATCAAAGGAGAAATCAAAGAATTCATGGGCACCGCCACTATTCATCGAATTTGAGAGCTAATTATGGGCTGTAATTTTCATTACAGTGCTGTTTAGTAAAATTTCTCCTTTTCTTTCAATTTCTGATCAATCTAAATAATGTTTTACTATATACTTCAATCATGATAGATTAAACCTTCTTTTGGGACAAAGGGTGTAATCCCCTTAATTTCTTAATGACTAGATGATCTTTATTTCATCAAGATATTTTTGGTATGGTAATTTTGCTTAAGAGATTAATGTCTTTAATCTTTTCTAGTTTCAATCATTAACATGTGTTTGAGTTTTGTGATATGGACTGAAAAGTGATTTGCAAAACTTGGAACCCTAAAATTGAGATTTAGGAACTTATCGTAAGAAATTAGGTTTGTTCTTATTTCTAGTTTTTTGTAGTTTAATTCTTGTTAATGTTTTGATCTAGGAAATATTATTGAGTTAGACATTAAAATATGCTAGAGATAGATATTGGATTGTTCGAAAACCTTAAGTAAAACCTGTGAAACTAAGGTATGAGAATACCTAGTTTTGCTTAAGATTTTGATATTGAGATGGAATGCACGAGAGTGATTCTTAATCTCTCTGTTAAAGTTTACTTAATTATATCTAGTCATAGATATTAAGGTGGATGAACCCCTATTCCCAATTCTTTCTCTCTGATTTTCCGTATACCGTTCGATCGATTACTTTCATCATACTCGATTTGTTTAGCTAGCGAGAAATCAATTCGTTGGTATTTAACAACAAGGTCTCTGTGGTTCGATAACTTTTTATTACTTTGAGTATCCATGCACTTGCAGACATAACAAGTTTTTGGCGCCATTGCCGGGGTCCTTGGTTTTTGTTAATATTGATATAATTGATAGTATTGCTAGAATAAACTTTGTTTTTATTATTTTCTGTGTTATATTCTGATTTGCTCTTATTTGTTTTGCAAATTCTGAGTTGATTTGATCCTCTACTTGTTTATGCACATGACTCTTAGTTCAGGACCATTAGTCCCCTTTGATCCTGAAATTAATAAAACTCTTAGATTGCGCATGAAACTTAGATTCGTAGAGGAAAGAGAAGAAGAATCAATCATGGCTGAGAGGAGAACACTTAGAGATTGTGTAGCCCCGAATACATAGGGAATCCGCTCTAGTATAACTAGGCCAACAATTGATGCAAATAATTTCAAGATTAAACTAGCCTTCCTGTCAATGATCCAGCAGAATCAATTTGGAGGATCTCCGCTAGAAGATCCTAATCAACACTTATATCTTTTTCTTGAATTTTGTGATACTATGAAAATTAATAGTGTATTTGATGATGCTCTTAAACTGAGATTGTTTCATTTTCCCCTTAGGGACCAAGCAAAAGCCTGACTACATTCTCATCCGACTGGAACATTCACCACTTGGGAACAATTGTCAAATGCTTTCTTGATGAAGTACTTTCCACCCAGTAAGATGATTCAATTGAGAAATCAGATCACGGGATTTGCACAGAGGGATAGAGAATCACTTAGTGAGGCATGGGAGCACTTCAATGAGTTACAACGGAAGTGCTCTCACAATGGATTAGAAGATTGGGTTTTCATTCAAACTTTTTATAATGGTTTACTCTATAGTACCTGTCTAACTGTTGATGCTGCTGCAGGAGGAGCCCTGATGAAGAAAACAGTTGAAGATGCTTACACTTTATTTGAGGAGATGGCTTTGAATCACAACCAGTGGACTACTGAGAGAGGAGTGCTGTATCGTCCTCCTCATGGTAAGAATGATAGTGATGGTTGGCGTTCTGTGGTTGAAAAGGTAGATTCTTTGCATAATAGGCTTGACTCTCTTCAATTACTACCTGCAGCAGTTTTATCTATTACTTGTGAAGTTTGTGGAAATTATGGGTATTATTCTGAGGAGTGTAAAATTATTACTGATTAGGGTTCTGAGCAAGTTAATGTTGTTGGGGGGGGGGGGGGTATAATCAAGGAAGAAACAATGATCTCTACTCTAGTACCTACAACCCTGGATGGAGAAATCACCCAAATTTGTCTTGGAAAAATAATAATAACACTGGGGGGCAAGGTGAGAATAGAGGATATCAACAAAAGCATCAAAATCAAAATCAGCCCCAAGAATCTAATTTAGAATCTTTGCTTGTTAAGTTTGTGGCAAAACAAGATCAGAGATTTGAAGAGCTAAATGATAAGATAATCAGTTGACTATGCACAATCAGCTTTTAGAGAAACAGATAGCACAACAAGCTAGCACTGCTTATAGACCCCTAGGGAAATTACCTGCCAAACCTGAACCTAACCCTAAGGAACATTGTAATGCTATCACAACTAGGAGTGGAAAACAGTTAGAGGACCCAAGAGGATCACTAGATTATGATGAGGTACAGCCTAATATTGAACCTAGTAGTGAACCAATTTTGGAATCACAACCTGCACATGTGCAGTCCCATCCTAGCTCACCACCTTCTAAGGAGGGTGAGCCTTCACAGAATGGTGATTTTCCTTGTAAAGTTGATATTCCTAGACCTAGTTCACCACCACTATATAGGCCACCTATACCTTTTCCCCAGAGGATTGTGCAAGCCAAGTTAGATAGGCAATTTGGGAAATTTCTAGATGTTTTGAAAAAGCTGTATATTAACATTCATTTCACTGATGCTTTATCTCAAATGCCTACATATGCTAAATATTTAAAAGAGATTTTGTCCAATAAAAGAAAAATAGAGGACTATATGTTGGGGTATGCCCTTAAGGCTAATGTTTGAGGCCTTGGGTTGTTATCAGTATCATGTATAAACTCTATGTTTATAAAGGCAATGGTTGTTATTCAGGTTGTTGCATTATCTGCTGCCATATGTATACTTCTGAATAATGTCTCAATGCTGTTCAGCTAGGCTGACATGCAGTATTGTCCTTAGTCGAGATATCTTGGTGAACATGAGATAGCCTTGATATGATTGAGACTAATATGTGTTCTAATCTTATAGGATGCTTTGAGCATGGAATAAGATGTAGCTCATAGGTACATTGGATGTACTGGACAGACCCTATTTAGGATATTCAATTGCTTGTCACAATGTGAATAATCCTTATATGCAAACAAGTGGCATATTTCCTCTGACTTGAGATCACTTGTGTTTCTAAATGATGATTGGCATTGTCTTGAGGTAGTTCAATATCATTTGAAATATAATGGTTATAGACTATCTTGGATAATGAGCATGAGTCATGTTAGGGCACTAGTGATAGATATAGGATTGCCGTCTCCTTGTTTGGAGTGTGATGTTCTGAAGGGGCCCCCTGGATGAGATGGTTGAGAAAGTGTATGGCCATACCCAGATGACTATGTTCATCTGATCTAACCACTCTCATCATATTGGAATTACAGGCTTGACACGCTTGTTCAATAAGAACATCCAGTGGCAAAGGAAACACATATGTCAAGTGACTTGGGTTCACACTTGTGCTATGGTTTGGGTGTAGTCTTGGAAGACTCTTTCCTTTATATCGGGAGACAGTGATGTGTTGCTAGATACCCCTCTCTGTTCGTGATAACGTAAGTTATCGTTACCGACATTTAAAGGAAACCCTTAGGGTCGCACAATTTGATGATATGGCTTACTTATGTCAGATCGTGTGGACTGAATTATTTTGGTTCAGTTTAAAGGAGTTTAAACTCTGATTGTAAGTGAGATCTGGTCTGATAATGTTTGATTGATTAGGGCTTGAGATCGGTAAGCTTCGATCGAGAGAATTGATGCTTGATCGATATGATCAAGAGCATCAAGAGATGTACGGTTAGATCTTGAACCTTTTGGTTCATAGATCAAGGCTTGGTTTGATTTGGTCTTTGAACCAAATCCAATTGAACCGGTTCATCATATGAACGCATGGTTCAATGGGAGAGAAAAAGTTTGCGATCGGTTCACTTGGAGTGAATGCATGATCGCATACATTGAAGCACTTGCTATTTTTGGAAATCGGTTTTCCAAAATGTGGAACGCCTCCACGTTCGAAGAGCAACGCTTCTCTCGTCGCCATCTTCTCCTCTCTCGACCTCTCTCGTGGTGTGGTGAGACTTCACGCAAAGGAGAAGAGAACAAAACCAAGAGACATCTCTCATCTCCTTCACGAAGGAAACCTTGAAGCTTTGCTAGCACAAAGACGCCAAGGGAGTAGTCATCTTCACCTTGTGTGCGTCACCTTTGGAGGAGAGCCGCTCGCCCTCTTCTTCCAAGTCGCCATCCAAGCAATGGCAATGGTATGATCCTTGTGTTGATCTATACAATCTTCAAGTTGATTATATGACATGCAAACCGATCTTAGAAATCCTATGATTCCGCCCATGCAAATTTTAGAAGTGCATGCTTATTAGGGTTCCCCCCCCCCTTTAGGGACTTTCAATTGGTATCAGAGCAAGGTTTTGGTATGTCTATATGATTGCTTAATGTGTGATCCATGTTTACGATGAGTAGATCTAAATTTTATCATCATGCGAAACTACATGCTAGTTTGCGAAAATAGATGTATGTTTTACATTTAGCGCATGTATGATGTTTATTGTTGGCGCATGATGAATGTTATTTTTATCAAAACTTATAACAACTTGTGCGCATCCATTTAGATCTAAGCGCCTACTTTAAAACTTAGACGGGTTATTAGGGTTGAAGTCATCGTCCTGTCAAGACCCAACAGTCTGATCAGACTATCTGACAGCCTAGATGGGTCGACCAGATGGCACCTATGCGCAAGCGTGAGGTGGCTATAGGTCGACTGCAGAAAGGCGTGTACCGATGTCTGATGGAGGCAACCTATGAACGCTCATGAATAAGGCCCGGGGTCATACCCGCTTGCCAGAATTCATGAGGGACGTTCAGCCCTTATCGCATGCATTGTTGACCATGAGGTCGACTCAAGTCGGTTATGACTTGGTGCATGCAAGGGCAGTGGGTCTGACTAGGTCTGATGAGTGGATCCCTATTAATGGACCGTTGTAAGGTAGTAGGGCACATAAGGAAATAAAATTGATGCCAATGGGATTTTCAAAAATTTTATTTTCTTGATTGGATCACATGAAGTTTGTATAACATGAATGATTGCCTATTTAATCTTATGTGGGCTGCCCAATTTTAATGTGTGCTGTGCTGGGGCCTACGTGCCTGGATGTATATTGTAAATTATTATTGTGATCTGCGCATCACATTTTAATTAATTTATAAAGTGTAATTGACCTGCGTGTCAATCATGTCTAGATAGATTAAATTGTATTTTAATCAGACATGAGCACAGAGTACACATGACAGAGGCGCATGCAGCAAGTGGCTTCACCAGAGGGAGGTCTAGGGTTCGACTCTAGGACAGGCGCATTTTACCTGGTGGGCGCATCTCAGCTGCAAAAGGCGCTTGGGCCTGGGTTGGGCCAGATGAAATGCTAAAGACCCATCAAGAGCTCAAGTGAAGACTTAAGTTAATTTAAGGTCTAACTTAGGCTTAATGGGCTTTCACCACATAAGATCATCATGCTTTCTATTTACTGTTTAAGTAAATTTAATAACTGCATGGTTTATTCTTCTGCTATCACCATAGGATTTGTATGATAGTTAAGAAGATAAAAGGACCGTTAAAATCCAACGTTAAATATCAAGCACGATAGCCTTCTGACGCGAAACCTCACTGTTCTGACTATCGTTGGGGCCGTGTTGTACCCACTCAGTGGGCACGCCCATCTATCTTCAGATGGTGTGTGATTACACCTACGTGTTACAGAGAAGGGATTTATCGCTTCTCGTTGCTCAGCATAGCACGTGGTGGTCCAGGGAGTAGGTCAGGTCAGCTTGACCATGTAGGCTACATATTGAGCATATGGTAGCCATATGGAGGCAGCCATCTGTGGGATCAGAGACTGTGTTGTACCAACTCAGTTGGCACAGTCTGCTGGATTGCCCAGATGAAGGGGAATCGCATGGGTTGGCGATTGGCAGGGATTGCCTACCAGAGATTAGTGCTTATACTCTCTGTGCATCTTATCTCGCCTGAGCGGGACGCCGAGACCAAGTATGAAATCTGGATCCCATCTCACTAAAAGAGTTTTACTCTTTCGGACTGTTTTACTGGATTTTTTAGTCAGATAAAATAGTGAGAAAAGAATCATTCTTAAGTCCTGGATTGATTCTAACATTGATACTGACCTTGCTGTTCTTGCATTGTTGTAGATTCCTGCAGCAACGAACACCACAAATTTCAATGTGCGATCCCTACTGGAAAGGGAGAAGTTTGTTGGGCCAAACTTCTCAGACTGGTACGGACACCTTAAGATTGTTCTTAAGGCTGAGAGGAAGTTGTATGTCCTCGAGACGGCAATACCGCCTCAACCCGCTGCGAACGCCGCAAGGGCGGTTCGGGAAGCTTATGAGAAGCATGTCAATGATAGCATTGATGTCGCTTGCCTTATGCTTGCGTCTATGACGCCACAGCTGCAGCGTCAGCATGAGGATTTATCTGCTATAGAAATTATAGCAAACCTCAAAATGCTGTATGCTGCACAGGCAAGGACTGAACGCTATAATTTGACTAAACTTTTCTTTCAGAGCAAACTGACTGAAGGGAGTCCAGTAGGAGCTCACGTACTCAAGATGATTGAGTACAAAGAGGCTCTAGAGAAACTGGGACACACCATCAATCAAGAGCTTGTTGTAGACATCATCCTGCAGTCTCTCCCGGCTTCTTTTGATCCGTTCATCATTAATTTTAATATGAACAAGATCGACTGTACGCCGGCGGAGTTACTGAATATGCTCAGTACTACAGAGCAGACTCTTGAGAAGGGAAAGCCTTCATCCTCTGTCCTAATGGTTCCTTCCAGGAACAAGAAGGAGGGGAAGAAGGGCAAAGCCCCTATCAAGAGCTACAACAAGGCTCTAAAGCAAAAGATAAAGCGGTCAAAGGACAACAGATGCTTCCATTGTGGCCAGCTGGGTCACTGGAAGAAGGACTGTAAAGCGCTCCAAGGAGACAAGAAGGGAAGCAAGCCTTTCGCTTCTGGCTCAGGTATTTTCGTGATTGAAGTCATGGTATCTTCTTCTTCTATTTCATGGGTGTTGGACACTGCATGTGGAGTTCACATTTGTTCAAATGTACAGGAACTCAAGAGAAGAAGACAGGTGGGACAGCATGAGGTGGACCTACGAGTAGGAAACGGGGCACGGGTTGCTGCTGTTGCTGTAGGAGAATATCACATCTCTTTACCATCTGGTCTTGTATTAGAACATGACAATTGTTATTTTGTACCGAGCATAACTAAAAATATTATCTCTATTCCTGCTCTTATCAGGAAAGGGTTTTCCTTTGAATGTAAAACTTCAAAGTGTTATATTTATTTTGATAATATTGTTTATGCTACTGGGTCAATTAACAATGGGTTATTCATGTTGGACATGGAATGTTCAATACAACAGATTGATATTAAGAAAGCCAAGTATGCTGATGACAGCACCTTGCTATGGCATAGTCGTTTAGGCCATATTAACAAGAAACGCATTAAGCGGTTGCATGACCATGGACTGCTGGGATCATTCTCCTATGAGGAGCTTGATACATGTAAAGCTTGTTTAATGGGTAAAATGACGAAGTCTCCTTTTTCTAATAAAGGTCAAAGGACTTCAGGTTTACTTGACCTCATTCACAGTGATGTGTGTGGGCCATTTAGTAAACATGCAAGAGGTGGCTATTCATACTTCATTACCTTGACTGATGATTTCAGTAGGTATGGTTATGTCTATCTAATGAGACATAAGAGTGAATCTTTTGACAAGTTCAAAGAGTTCAAAAATGAAGTACAAAATCAGCTAGGCCGAAATATCAAGGCACTTCGTTCAGATCGAGGTGGAGAATACTTGAGTCGAGAGTTTACTGATTATCTGAAGGAGTGTGGGATTATCTCACAGCTCACTCCGCCAGGAACACCGCAATGGAATGGTGTGTCCGAGAGGAGAAATAGAACCTTACTGGATATGGTTCGTTCTATGATGAGTCAGGCTACTCTGCCTTACTCCTTTTGGGGATTTGCACTGGAAACAGCTGCAAAGGTACTAAACCGAGTGCCATCCAAGGCCGTTTCAAAGACTCCATATGAGTTATGGTATGGGAAACAGCTGAGCTTGACATTTATTAAGATCTGGGGTTGCGAGGCTTATGTCAAAAAGCTCGCCTCTGGGAAACTGGAGAGCAGATCTGATAAATGTATCTTTGTCGGTTACCTTAAGGAAACTAAGGGTTATTATTTCTACGATCCCAAAGAGAACAAAGTATTTGTTGCTCGAACGGCTATTTTTCTTGAGAAGGAATTTCTTCTGCAAGAGGCCAGTGGGAGAGAAATAAAGCTGGATGAGAATCCAGAAGAAGGACAAAGTAGTCAAGCACAGTTGGATGAGCCTGAGCCAATAGAACAGGTTGATGTTCAACCTGAGGCTCAGATATCACGGGAACCGCGAAGATTGGGAAGGATCCGTCGACAGCCTGAGCGCTATGACGGAGTCTACATCATTGATGATGAACCCCTCACTTATGCGGATGCGGTCAGTAGACCGGAATCAGCGAGATGGCTTGAAGCTATGCGAGCCGAGATGGACTCCATGTCAGATAACCAAGTCTGGGATTTGGTTGATCCGCCTCCGGGAGTAATCCCTATAGGCTGTAAGTGGATCTTCAAGAAGAAGATAGACATGGATGGTAACGTGGTTACCTATAAAGGCAGGCTAGTTGCGAAATGTTTCAAACAAATCTACGGGATAGATTATGATGAAACTTTCTCTCCTGTAGCCATGTTCAAGTCTATTCGGATTATTCTTGCGATAGCAGCATATTATGATTATGAGATCTGGCAAATGGATGTGAAGACCGCTTTCCTTAATGGAAAACTAGAAGATGATGTATATATGTCACAACCTGAAGGTTTCATGAATCCATCAGATCGTCATAAAATATGCAAATTAAAGAAGTCCATTTATGGACTTAAACAAGCATCGAGAAGCTGGAATATTCGTTTTGATGAATCAATCTGTGAATTTGGTTTCATCAAGAATGAAGATGACCCGTGTGTATATAAGAGGTTTAGTGGGAGCGTGATTACTTTCCTAGTCCTCTACGTCGATGATATCTTAATCATTGGAAATGATATTCTTGAACTACATGCGGTTAAGGCATGGTTAAGAAAATGTTTCCAGATGAAAGATTTAGGAGAAGCAGCCTATGTATTTGGTGTGAAGATCTACAGAGATAGATCTAAGAGGCTTCTCGGGCTGTGCCAGAGTACTTACATCGATAAAGTCCTGGAGAGATTCCATTTAGAAAATTCTAAAAGAGGATATCTTCCAGTCAGACATGGTCTGAATCTTTCAAAGAGTCAGTGTCCACAAACACAGACTGAGAAAGATGAAATGGACAATACGCCTTATGCTTCGGCTATTGGGTCCATTATGTATGCGATGTTGTGTACTCGCCCAGACGTCGCTTACGGGTTAAGCGTGACTAGTCGATTCCAAAGTAATCCAGGAAAGGCACACTGGATTGCAGTCAAGAACATTTTGAAATATCTTTGGAGGACCAAAGATATGTTCTTGATTTATGGAGGTCAGGAAGAACTCAGTATTGAAGGATATACTGACGCTTCGTTCCAATCTGACCAGGATGATTTCCGATCGCAATCAGGCTATGTTTTTAGCTTGAATGGAGGAGCAGTGGTGTGGAAAAGTTTCAAACAATCAATTGTTGCTGATTCCACAACAGAAGCCGAGTATGTTGCAGCCTCAGAAGCATCCAAGGAGGCAGTGTGGATTCGTAAGTTCATTCAGGAACTTGGTGTTGTTCCTTCGAGTGCAGATCCATTGGTTATCTTCTGTGATAACACTGGAGCGATAGCACAAGCAAAGGAACCACGGTCGCACCAGAAGTCCAAGCACATACAAAGAAGGTTTCACTTGATCCGGGAGATCATTGATCGAGGAGAGATCAAGATCTGTAAGGTTCATACAGATGACAATCTAGCTAACCCGCTTACAAAGCCTCTGGCGCAGCAGAAGCATGAGAAGCACTGTAATAATATGGGTTTGAGATTTCTCAACCATTAGATTAAGTGCAAGTGGGAGATTGTTGGGGTATGCCCTTAAGGCTAATGTTTGAGGCCTTGGGTTGTTATCAGTATCATGTATAAACTCTATGTTTATAAAGGCAATGGTTGTTATTCAGGTTGTTGCATTATCTGCTGCCATATGTATACTTCTGAATAATGTCTCAATGCTGTTCAGCTAGGCTGACATGCAGTATTGTCCTTAGTCGAGATATCTTGGTGAACATGAGACAGCCTTGATATGATTGAGACTAATATGTGTTCTAATCTTATAGGATGCTTTGAGCATGGAATAAGATGTAGCTCATAGGTACATTGGATGTACTGGACAGACCCTATTTAGGATATTCAATTGCTTGTCACAATGTGAATAATCCTTATATGCAAACAAGTGGCATATTTCCTCTGACTTGAGATCACTTGTGTTTCTAAATGATGATTGGCATTGTCTTGAGGTAGTTCAATATCATTTGAAATATAATGGTTATAGACTATCTTGGATAATGAGCATGAGTCATGTTAGGGCACTAGTGATAGATATAGGATTGCCGTCTCCTTGTTTGGAGTGTGATGTTCTGAAGGGGCCCCCTGGATGAGATGGTTGAGAAAGTGTATGGCCATACCCAGATGACTATGTTCATCTGATCTAACCACTCTCATCATATTGGAATTACAGGCTTGACACGCTTGTCCAATAAGAACATCCAGTGGCAAAGGAAACACATATGTCAAGTGACTTGGGTTCACACTTGTGCTATGGTTTGGGTGTAGTCTTGGAAGACTCTTTCCTTTATATCGGGAGACAGTGATGTGTTGCTAGATACCCCTCTCTGTTCGTGATAACGTAAGTTATCGTTACTGACATTTAAAGGAAACCCTTAGGGTCGCACAATTTGATGATATGGCTTACTTATGTCAGATCGTGTGGACTGAATTGTTTTGGTTCAGTTTAAAGGAGTTTAAACTCTGATTGTAAGTGAGATCTGGTATGATCATGTTTGATTGATTAGGGCTTGAGATCGGTAAGCTTCGATCGAGAGAATTGATGCTTGATCGATATGATCAAGAGCATCAAGAGATGTACGGTTAGATCTTGAACCTTTTGGTTCATAGATCAAGGCTTGGTTTGATTTGGTCTTTGAACCAAATCCAATTGAACCGGTTCATCATATGAATGCATGGTTCAATGGGAGAGAAAAAGTTTGCGATCGGTTCACTTGGAGTGAACGCATGATCGCATACATTGAAGCACTTGCTATTTTTGGAAATCGGTTTTCCAAAATGTGGAACGCCTCCACGTTCGAAGAGCAACGCTTCTCTCGTCGCCATCTTCTCCTCTCTCGACCTCTCTCGTGGTGTGGTGAGACTTCACGCAAAGGAGAAGAGAACAAAACCAAGAGACATCTCTCATCTCCTTCACGAAGGAAACCTTGAAGCTTTGCTAGCACAAAGACGCCAAGGGAGTAGTCATCTTCACCTTGTGTGCGTCACCTTTGGAGGAGAGCCGCTCGCCCTCTTCTTCCAAGTCGCCATCCAAGCAATGGCAATGGTATGATCCTTGTGTTGATCTATACAATCTTCAAGTTGATTATATGACATGCAAACCGATCTTAGAAATCCTATGATTCCGCCCATGCAAATTTTAGAAGTGCATGCTTATTAGGGTTTCCCCCCCCCCCTCTAGGGACTTTCACTATAGTACTGTGGCATTAACTGAGGAATGCAGTGCTATTATTCAAAACAAGTTGCCACTGAAATTAAAAGTTCCATGTAGTTTCTCTATTCCTTGTCTGATTGGGAGTGTGGTTTTTGACCGAGCCTTATGTGATTTAGGAGCCAGTGTGAGTCTAATGCCTTTGTCTTTGTGTAGGAAACTGGATATGGGAGCTCCTAAACCAACTTCAATATCTTTGCAGCTCTCCGATCGTTCAGTGAAGTATCCTATAGGTATTCTTGAGGATGTTCCGGTCCAAGTTGGTAAATATTTTGTACCAATTAATTTTGTAGTTATCGAGATGAAAGAAGATGCAAAAATTTCTATTATTCTTGTAGACCGTTCTTAGCCACTGCAGGAGCAATTATTGATGTAAAGAATGGTAAACTCACTCTAAATATTGGCATTAACAAAATTGAGTTTGATTTGAATGATTTCATGAAGAAACCTTCATATACTAGTTCATGCTGTAGTGTTCATGCTGTAAATGATGTAGTTTATGATCTTGTTTTCTTATTTGATAATCCTTCTGATTTTGATACTAATTCTTGTGATAATTCTTATATTGAAATTCATGATCCCAATTCTAATTCTGATTCTAGTGCTGAAACTCATGATATGTTGGACTGCACTATATTTGATAATGAAGAAGAGAAAACTCCAAAAGTAGAACTTAAAGCTTTACCTGATAATCTTCGCTATGAATTTATTGGCCCTAACTATACTTACCCTGTTATTGTTGATGCTCAATTAGATGAAAGGGAGACTGATTTGCTCTTGAAGGAGTTGAGAATTCATAGAAAGGTAATTGGGTATACCATTGATGATTTAAAGGGAATTAACCCTTCTTTTTGTATGCACAGAATTCATATGGAGGAGGAGCACAAACCACATGTGGATTTCCAAAGGAGACTCAACCCATCTATGAAAGAAGTTGTAAAGAAGGAAGTTTTGAAATTGCTTGATGCGGGTATTATCTATCCTATCTCTGATAGTAAATGGGTAAGTCCTGTGCATTGTGTTACCAAAAAAGGAGGTGTCACAGTTATGAAAAACAAAGATAATGAGTTGATTCCTGTTAGAATAGTAACTAGTTGGCGCATGTGTATAAATTATAGGAAATTAAATGCAGCCACTAGGAAAGACCACTTCCCCTTACCTTTTATTGATTAGTTGGTTGAGAGACTTGCAAATCATTCTTGTTTTTGCTTCTTAGATGGATATTCCAGTTTTTTCCAAATTCCTATACATCCTGATGACCAAGACAAGACCACTTTTACTTGCCCATATGATACTTTTGCTTATAGAAGGATGCCTTTTGGTTTGTGTAACGCACCTGCTACCTTTCAGAGATGTATGATGGCCATATTTTCTGAATTCCTTGAAGATTTTATGGATTTTTTCATGGATGATTTTTCTATATATGGTTTCCCTTTTGATGATTGTTTGGCTAATTTATCTCGAGTCTTGCAGAGGTGCAAAGAAACTAATCTTGTCCTTAACTGGGAGAACTGTCATTTCATAGTTAGACAAGGAATAGTTTTGGGGCACCTTATTTCAGAAAGGGGGATAGAAGTCGACAAAGCAAAAGTTGAAGTGATTGAGAAGCTAGCACCACCCACAACGGTTAAAGAGATCAGAAGCTTCTTGGGACATGCAGGATTTTACTGGGGCTTTATCAAGGATTTCTCTAAACTTGCTAAACTACTCACTGATTTACTTTGTAAAGATGCTAAATTCTGTTTTGATGAGAATTGTTTGCTTGCTTTTCAGGAACTGAAGAAAGCCTTAATATCAGCACCTATAATGCAGCCACCTGATTGGGAATTGCCTTGTGAGCTTATGTGCGATGCTAGTGATTTTGCTGTAGGAGCAGTTCTAGGTCAAAGAAAGGAAAAGAAGCCTTATGCGATTTATTATGCTAGTAAAGCTTTGGATGAGACACAAAGGAATTACACCACAACTGAGAAGGAACTTTTAGCTATTATTTTTTGCTTTTGATAAATTTAGATCTTATTTGATAAATTCAAAAGTTGGGGTGTACACTGATCATGCAGCGGTTAAGTATTTGATGCAGAAGAAAGATAGTAAACCGCGTCTACTTAGATGGATTTTGCTTCTACAAGAGTTTGATTTGGAAATCAAGGACAAAAAAGGAACTGAAAATTTTGTTGTGGATCATTTTTCGAGGATAATTGTAGAAGATGATAAAGGTGATACAATCGATGATTCCCTTCCTGAGGAACAACTCTTGAGGATTGAACAGATCAAGGCTCTGTGGTATGTAGATATAGTAAATTATTTTGTTGCTAATGTTTTTCCTCTTGATTTGAGTTATCAGGGTAAGAAGAGATTCTTAGCTGATGTCAAGCATTACTTTTGGGCTGACCCTTATGTTTTTAGAAGATGTGCAGATGGCATATTTAGGAGATGTATCCCCGAAGAAGAAACCAAGGATATACTATTACAGTGTCATGGATCATCTTATGGAGGGTATGCTAGTGCTGAAAAAACTATTTTTAAAGTACTACAATCTGGATTTTATTGGCCCTCTTTATTTAAAGATGCTAGAAATTTTATACTGTCTTGTGATAGTTGCCAAAAGACGGGGAACATCAACAAAAGGAATGAGATGCCATTGTCCATAATACTTGAAATTGAAATATTTGATGTTTGGGGGATTGATTTTATGGGACCGTTTCCATCGTCTGAAGGTAACAAATATATACTTGTGGCAGTAGACTATGTTTCCAAGTGAGTGGAAGCTATTGCTTCTCCTACTAATGATTCTAGGATTGTTATTAAATTATTTAAAAAGATTATCCTTCCATGATTTGGGATACCTGATGCGTTGCATTTACATCCTGTTTTTGTCTATGTTTTATGCTATATTTTGGGCTTATTTGCATGATTTAGTATTACTTTTAGTGTTTTTATCTTACTTTGCACAGAATCTTCACTTTTCTTGGTTTTTATGAAAATATAGGTAAAATGGCACAAAAATGATGGATTTTACGAGTTTTGAAGCTATAGCATGATTCCCGAGGAAATCACGAGATTGCAAGTCAAATTTGGGGGGAAAACAATGAAGATCGAGACTTTCATGGCTTTGGCCGTAATTTTGGGTCGGCCGTAATTTCGCGTTCGAAGGGCAAAGAAAATCGGCTAAGTTAAATAGTGCACATAAACTTTCACGGCCGAAGCCGTGAATCCATCACGGGCCGTGAATATTTCTGTGACTTAAGTGCTGTACACACAGAGACATTTACCGCTGTGGCCGTAAACTCATCACGGACAGTAAAAACATCTGCCCTTTCAGTTTTTCACTCGGTTTGACTCCAAATTGAATCAGAATTGAACCAAACTCTCCAGAAACCTTTCTACATGGGTTCTATACTGATTAGACTATAAAAGGAAAGGTTTTGGAAGGGTTTCGGGAGCTTCGATGGACGAAAGTGAATGGCAGCGGTGACAAGGGCGAAAACCTGGTTTCAAACATTTTTCCGGCGAGATTTCCCCTGAAGGTGACGATAGATCAGCCAATCCTCATCCTCGGATCAAGGAGAAGGCGGTTCTGTAGTCTTTTTAGTGATTTCTTGCATTCTTTTATGCATTTACTAGTTCATCACAACACCATGTATTTCCATATTAACATGAGCGAGTAGAAACCTTTGTCGGGATGATTGGGCGTAGCCCTTTGACTTTTATGAGTTAATACATGCTTTTACTATTTTCATTAGAATTTATCTACATGATTTAGTTGAAATTTTGCCTATCTCGTAATTTACCCTGACCAAGTATTTTTTACGTCTTAGACGTTGTGAGAAGGACCGGGAGGTGAATCGCAACGTCCGATCTATTTCAACTAGACCTACAAATCCAATCATGAGAGTAGTTTGGATTCGTCTGAAGGATTTAACAAACGCTTCATAGAGCTTAAGGGGTTCAATTGGGTTAACTATCACGGGAGTAGTTAGTTAATCTAGTTGAATACCATACTACGCTTCGGGAGGAGGTAGTATGCACCTTAGGAAGAGTTCCTTTCATGTTAGATAATTTCTGTGATTTAATTATTCTTTTAACAATGTGGCGAACCTATGGATTCCCGACTCGTTAGAAACTGAACCCTTTAAAAAGCTATTTTCGAGTTTGCATGTCCGTAAAAGTTTAGAAGAACCATTGATTTTGTCCGCCTGAATTCAAACAAGTCGAGAAGTCAGTACTTAGCTTCGTAGTCCTCATGGGATTGATAACTTTTATTACTTCGATAAATCCGTGCACTTGAGGATCGCTATCAAGTTTTTGGCGCCGTTGCCGGGGATCAGGCCAGTCAATATTGATTTAATCGTGAGATTTATAGACTAGACATTTTTTTATTTTTGTTTTTGTTTTTATTTTTATTTGTTTGTTTTTGTTTTCAATTTTTTTTTATTTTATTTGTTTGTCGCATTTTTTATATAGGTAGTTTATTTTATTTTTCTCTTCTTGGATTAACTCGTTGTATGAACAGGATAACTCAAAAGTCACTTGTCTACATATTTTATATTTCCTGTTCTACAATATATTTTTGAATTTTAATTGCATTAATTAAAAAAAAAATGATGTTTAACCAATGTCAATGGTCAGGTCAGACGTATATGCCACCAGCAATGAAGACAAGAGAATATGGTACGGATTCATTACAATCCCTTGCAGCAAGGGTAAATTCTTTTTCTCAACACACTGAATATATGAGAATGCAATGTTCTAAGTTGGAATATATTACTTGTGAAATTTGTGGTTATCGTGGGCATACTTTTACTAAATGTCAAGTAGGAATTCCTCCATGCTTAAACTCATGCCCTAGTACTTACAATCAAAGTTGGGAGAATGAAAACTATTTTTATCAGAATGACCCAACCTCTATTCCACAATCAGACTTTAGTGAACCTGAAGAATCCAACTTAGTAGTCTTGCTTGAAAAATATACAGCTGCTTTGGAAAAACAAAATGAGAAAATTCATAGTATGTTTTTTGGCACTGATAAAAATGATATAGAGGATGGAATCCAGGATAAATCTGAGAATTTTGTAGAGTTGGATCAATCATTAGTCATGACTCCTGATTATGATTTACCTTCTGCAAATTTTGATGATTGTGATTTACCTTCCTTTGCACTTTACCAGCCATCTAGTTCCCTCTCACATAATGATGTGTCTTGTAACACAAATACTTGGGACATGTTTGAAGAGAAATTCAAATTTTTGGAGTCGTGTGAAAAGAAGGATGAAGAATTTGAGGAGCCACAAATAAGAAATAACCAAATTGATGGGGATGAATTTGATAGTGTTAGGATGGAATACATCCCTTTATTTTCTTACTACACCGCCACCATTGAAGAGAAAGAAATTGAGAAAAAAAGATGAAGAAGAGGATCCTGAGCATATTACACCACCACCTCCATATGAACCATCAATCCTTTTTCTCCAGGAAAAATCATTAGGGATTTGCATTATAGATGGTGGAGAGGATAATGATGATGAGGTAGATGAAATATTATTTGATTCAAATGCTACCACAGGTGCCCAAAAGATAATAACACATGAGATTCTTGATCACATTGACATTGATGTACGTGAAAAGCCCAAAATAAAGTTTGAAAATTTCTTGAACAATCTAAGGCATGAATTTTTTTATTTTAATTTTAATCTTCTTCCAGTTGCTAATGTAAATCTAAAGGAAGAATGTATGATTTTACTTTTGGATAAATATAGAAAAATTATTGAGTATTCTTTGCATGACTCTAACTTCTGTTTTTGTGTGCATGTACTGGACACTGCAACATTAATCCACCTATTTCACTGGATACATACTTTGGTGGACACACTCATGAGACGGAGGAAAAGAAGAAGATTATATGCTCTCTACTAAGGCACAGATTCACCAACTCCACCATGACATGAAGTTGTGGTCTAGCTAATGACCTTAAACAAGCACTTTTGGGAGGCAGCCCAAAGTTTTTGAATTTTATTAATTTTTGCATTATTAGTTTTTAGTTTTTGATTTTATTAAATTTTTAGGAATTTTTGCAGCATGTATTGATGAATTTTTATTGATGGAAAATCTTCTGATAAGTTATTTTATTTGTAGGAATTTTTGGAGAATTTTTATATGAGAGAAAAGTGATTAACGAGACCTTCATAGGTGCAGCCGTGAATCATGTACCGACCGTGATGATGACATTTTCTTTGTGAGTGTGGTAAATATGATTTTGATAGTGAAACATGATGGTATTTAATGTTTGAAACTTGTTTACATTGTAAAATGTGATTATCTTTGATGTGACATAGTTTCTAGATTTTTCTAAGTCATGTTTTCATATTTTGATATAATTGCATAGAGAATCATATACATTATAAAGGGAACTCTTGCAAAATTTGTTTGAAATCCATCATACATGATTTTAATATTTATGTATATGCAACAATTTAAGTCTAAGGTGTCTTCATGTATTTTGATTGTATTCAAACTTTATAAGTATGTATCTTGAATGTTTATGATTGTTAAGGATAATTAAATTTGTTTTATCCTTAATTCTGGACTTAGGAAACATCTTGAGTGATTGATTTGATGACTTAGGGAATTTTTGAAATTTCATGTAGACTTAAATTGTTGAGTAAATTCAATTCTGGTATTGATAAAATGCATATGTGAATTGTTATATGTTCATTTGATATGTGCATAGCATCTTGTTACTTGCAGTTTAATTTATCTATTTTTGCTTGATGGGAATTTTTATGAATAGAATTTGGTGATATTTCTTTAAACTGAGATTTGCTCCAACTCCTCTAGTTGAGAAATCTTAAGTCATGAGTTATATTATACCATTGTTTGGTATACTTTAAGTCTGTTGCGATCAAGTAACAGAGGGAAAATCTTAAAAACAGATATCTATCCCTCTTGCAGAAAGATCGATAACGACTTAAATATCATGCCACTAGCCGGCTTTTTCCATACAGATTTGAAAAAAAAAGAGAAAAAAAGGGAGAAAAAGAGAAAGTTGTAGGTCAAGTGAACAACTCCACTGACTTTCATGATTGAGACTATGAGTTAAATTATACTACTATGTGGTATACTTTAAACAATGTTATGATGCTAACAGGAAAGGGCATATAACCGTTTCAAGACCAAATTGCTCTAAAAATCTCTTATCTTTAACATCACCATGATCCTTGAAATAAAATTTTGCCTATTGAGTAATGTGGATTTATTATGTTGAAAGTATTTGATACTTAGTGCATCGAGAATGAATATTACGACATAAATTATGAATTTTATCTTTCTTGGATTGTAACCTCTTAGGAATTTATCTCTATTATGATTTTTCTTAAATTACTTGAATTTGAAAGATTGATTACTTAATTTGTGGACTAAGGATGTTATTAGGGGCAAAAACAAATAAGTGTTTCTTATCTTTACATTCTTTATACATATCGAGGTATTGCTTGAGGACAAGCAAAATTCTAAGTCTAGGGTATTTTGATGCGTTGCATTTACATCGTGTTTTTGCCTATGTTTTATGCTATATTTTGGGCTTATTTGCATGATTTAGTATTACTTTTAGTGTTTTTATCTTACTTTGCACAGAATCTTCACTTTTCTTGATTTTTTTGAAAATATAGGTAAAATTGCACAAAAATGATGGATTTTACAAGTTTTGAAGCTATAGCATGATTCCCAAGGAAATCACGAGCTTGCACGTCAAATTTTGGGTGAAAACAGTGAAGATCGAGACTTTCATGGCCTTGGCCGTAATTTTGGGTCGGCCGTAATTTCGCTTCGAAGGGCAAAGAAAATCGGCTAAGTTAAATAGTGCATAGAAACTTTCACGGCCGAAGCCATGAATCCATCACGGGTCATGAATATTTCTGTGACTTAAGTGCTGTACACACAGAGACATTTACGGCTGTGGCCGTAAAGTCATCATGGACCGTAAAAACGTCCGCCCTTTCAGTTTTTCACACGGTTCAACTCCCAATTGAACCAGAATTGAACCAAACTCTCCAGAAACCTTTCTACATGGGATCTATACTGATTAGACTATAAAAGGAAAGGTTTTGGAAGGGTTTAGGGAGCTTCGACAGACGAAAGCGAACAGTGGCGGCGACAAGGGCGAAAACCTTGTTTCAAACATTTTTCCAGCGAGATTTCCCCTGAAGGCAACGATAGATCAGCCAATCCTCATCCTCGGATCAAGGAGAAGGTGATTCTGTAGTCTTTTTAGTGATTTCTTGCAATCTTTTATGCATTTACTAGTTCATCACAACACCATGTATTTCCACATTAACATGAGCGAGTAGAAACCTTTGTCGGGATGATTGGGCGTAGCCCTTTGACTTTTATGAGTTAATCCATGCTTTTACTATTTTTATTAGAATTTATCTGCATGATTTAGTTGAAATTTTACCTATCTCGTAATTTACCATAGCCAAGTATTTTTTACGTGTTAGACATTACGATAAGGACCGAGAGGTGAATCGCAACGTCCAATCTATTTCAACTAGACCTACGAATCCAATCACGGGAGTAGTTTGGATTTGTTTGAAGTATTAAACAAATGCTTCATAGAGATTAAGGGGTTCAATTGGGTTAACTATCACGGGAGTAGTTAGTTAATCTAGTTGAATACCGTACTACGCTTCGGGAGGAGGTAGTATGCACCTTAGGAAGAGTTCCTTTCATGTTAGATAATTTCTGTGATTTAGTTATTCTTTTAACAACTCATAATTGTCAATATGGCGAACCTATGGATTCCCGACTCGTTAGAAACTGAACCTTTAAAAAGCTATTTTCGAGTTTGCATGTCCGTAAAAGTTTAGAAGAACCATTGATTTTGTCCGCCTGAATTCAAACAAGTCGAGAAGTCAGTACTTAGCTTCGTAGTCCTCGTGGGATCGATAACTTTTATTACTTTGATAAATCCGTGCACTTGCGGATACGTATCAATACCATGAGTAGTAATTAGTGATGGAGGCTCTCACTTTATTGAACACAAGTTTTCAGCTTTGCTTCGAAAGTATGGGGTAAATCATAGAGTTGCAACACCTTACCATCCCCAAACAAGTGGACAAGTGGAGATATCGAATAAAGAAATTAAAGGGATATTGGAGAAAACAGGGTCAAGAACAAGGAAGGACTGGGCTTTCAAGCTTGATGATGCGCTATGGGCATATCAGACAGCTTTCAAAACATCGATAGGTATGTCTCCTTTTCAAATAGTTTATGGTAAATCTTGTCATCTACCTGTAAAGCTCGAGCACAAAGCGTTCTGGGCAATCAAGGCACTAAACTTTGACCTAAGGGACGTGGGAGAAAAACATAAGTTACAATTGAATGAGCTTGATGAGATTAGACTCTCCGCTTACGAAAACACAAAAATCTATAAAGAGAGGACTAAAAGATGGCATGATCGACATATCCTTAGAAAGGAATTCCATCCAGGTGACTTTGTTCTTTTGTTTAATTCAAGGTTGAAACTTTTTCCTAGTAAACTTAAATCTCAATGGTCTGGGCCTTTCCTGGTGAAGAAACCTACCCCTATGGAGCAGTAGATATATGGAGCGACAAGACAAGGGAGTTTAAAGTTAATGGTCAGAGATTGAAGCATTATTTCCATGAAGAACAGATTGAGAAAGGAGAGAAGTTCCTACTTGATGAGCCTCGAGCAAATCTTAGTGCGGAACGGTCAAGCTAAAGACTGAAAATTAGCGCTTCTTGGGAGGCAACCCAAGCACTTTTTCTTTTGTTTTTGTTTTTTGCTTTTGTTTAAATTTTTTCTTTAGGACTAACTTTTTCTTTTTCTCTTTGTAGGTAAGCTTAGATTGATTTTTTTAGTGATAAACGACAATCTCTAAATTTTTGGATAAATTATGGTATTGATGTAAAGATTTTTACGGTACCGTAATTCGTTTACGGTACTACCGTATTGAATTTCATCACCCGTAATTTTGGTCCGTTTTCATCTAGAAGGTTTTACCTATTTTACGACACCACCGTAATGCTTTTCACAGTACCGTATTTTCGAGTAATTTTCGACCAGAAAAGTTTCTAATAGTTATGGAGATTACAGTAGTGTCGTATTTACTTTACGGTACCGTATATTCGGGTCATTTTCTTATAGAAGCTTTTGGGATTTTTGAGCAGATTACGGTAGTGCTGTATTTACTTTATGGTACCGTAATCCTTCGGGCCCATGCGAATCCTGGTACCGTATTTAGGGTTTCGGCACCATGTTTTTAGGGTTCTTGCCCTAAGATGACGCCGACCTCTGGTTTTCTTCGATTTCTTGCTTCCTAATCCTTCGGCGACCCTTCCTAAACCTTTTCTGACTGATTTTTCCTTGAGATTTTGAGATTTTTGAGCTCGATCGAGCTCAGCTGCTGCTGTTTTGCCAATTTCCGCCCCTACTCGATTTTCTTCATTCGAGCTTCAATCCAGCTAGTTCCTGCTTCAAGAAGCTTCGGGAAAGGTGGAAGATCTTCCCTAGAGTCTTTGGAAGTTCGATTGTAGCTCGAAAATCTAGCTTTGGGAGCTTGATTTTGAACCTGTTTGAAGCCTTGTTCGCCCCATTTGGTAACGGTACTGTTCATTCCAGTTTCTTTTAAGTACTCAAAAATGTTGCTTCCATTTCTCATGACACCAATGAAGAGAGTTGTTTCTAAGATAAAGGGAAAAACCCCAGCTGAATCTTCAACCCCAGCTCCACCATTGAACCCATATGGAATAATCTTTAGAGATGAAATTCAAGAACAGAGATATAATCATCTGCTTACCAGGCGCATTGTGAAGACTAAATATGCTGATATGCGAGCATTAGCGATTTTGGGACTCAAGGAGGATGTCCTATGGATGTTCGATCAGATTGCAATGAAGAAATTCTTTGACATGACTCCTCAGACCTATCTACCTCTAGTACTGGAAGTTCTCAGTAGCCTGGAGATGGACTAGGATAAGTACACTGATCGCCAAGCTACAGGGGAGATTAGATTCCGAATGGCTAATGAGGAAAGGAAGCTCACACTTAGAGAGATTAGACGTATTTTTCACTTACCGAATGAGGGGCGCACCGAGCCACCTATTGGGGTTCATCAAGAATGTCTTCTGGAACCAAATCACCGCAGAAACTAGATTCTCTTCTTCCTCAGCAAGAGCTACCAGCATCTCCAACCCGTGCATCAAATATGCCCACCGAGTTCTAGCTCATACCGTTTTCGGGCGAGGGGACAGTGACGGTATGGTCCGTCATTCTGAATTATTCTTCCTTTGGTGCATGCTTCACGAGTATTTTGTGGATGTTGCTTTCTTTTTCATGAAACATTTGGACAAGGTATCTAGAGCTAAGAAAGGCACGATAGTGATAGGAGTACTCCTCACTCCTATGGCACTTTATTTAGGGATTGAGCCCTATGGTATTGAGGTTGCCAGGAGCAATGCCAGGATTGACATTGAATCCTGCATTGCCATGAAAATGATTGTCAGGGATGGAGATACGTATTGTTTGATTCTGCAGCCTGGGCTTCCTACTTTGCCATTGCCAAACCCAGGGAAAACAACAGTGCAAAACCAAGAGAACTAGAAGCTATCTCCGAGTGTTGCTGCTTATGCCACCCCTGCACCTGTGGATTCTGTACCACCACCACTGGCTGCCTGGGGTGATGACCCATTTGGGATGGGTATAGATTCTTCACCCTCCAGAGTTGCCGATCCACCACCGCACAGAGCTACAGGATCCTCCTCACATCGTGCAACCCCATATTAGAGTGGATGGCAGAGCTATCAAGACCCTGGTTTCCAGGCTCTTTCTGCCGATGTGCACCGATTGACATCTACCGTAGGGAGGATATTTGATTATGTGGTGCATATACATGATGACGAAGAAATCAAGGACTACCTTCGTCTCAAGCGCAGTGGTGATGGAGAAAGAGGATCTCAGGGTGACCCCATGGATGCCACCCCAGCTGAGGGAGATGATGAGGAGACAAACTCTGATGAGTAGAGCTTTGTGAGTATCCTTTTCCCTATCTATTGCTTTACTTGTGCTTTATTGATTGATAATGATTTTATACTCTTGTAGGGAAGGATGACTCTGTCACACTTCTTGTGTCCGCCTACTATTGATCCTTGATTCTGAGTTATAGCTGCTAAGTTTTTTTCGATATGGGTGTATTGAGAATTTTATGATACTTGATTTGATGGTAATTCGATGTGGTTGTATAACTTTATATGCTTTGCATGGATGATGTAATATGGTTTTATTCACCAAGTGTTAGTGTGTTCTTATGATTTGGATGGTTGAAGTCAAGATCTATAATGATATATTTTTCTGATCTATTGAAAATTTTGACGCTGTGATGAAGATGTGTAGAACGAATTCATGAAATTACTGTAGTTATCATGCCAAAATTTTTCTTGATGATAAATTACTGTACATGATAATACTTGAGAATTGGAAATAGAGCTAATATGCTGAATTTATTTCTTTGATATAATTTATCTGTTGGAATTTTCCATTGATTAATACATGAAGTTTTGGGTAAATATTGAAAGTCCCCACAAGGGGGAGACGGCGAAACCCTAAGACATGCGCAGATATGAATTTGCATGGGCGGAATCTAGGGTTTCCTAGGATCGCATAGCATGTATTATATGATCAACTTAGAACAACAATGATCATACCATGGCCATTGTTTGTATGATGTCGAGGAAGAAGAGATCGACAGGGGTCTCCTCCAGAGGATGCGCACACAAGATGAAGAAGCCGCCTACTCCCTTGGTGCTCCTTGTGCTAGCAAGGTTCCAAGAGGTTCTTGTCGTATAAAAAAGGAAGATGATCTCCTTGCTTGGCGAAAAACTTTCTCCTCTTGTCGTCCACTCTTTTTACACGAGAATGCAAAAACTCTCGAAATCACAAGAGGCGACAAAGGCGTGAAGAGGCGAGCAACATGAGGCGTGGTCACGTAAGTGATCATGCTTTCTAAAAATAGAAATCCACTCCCTCACATGCGATCATGGGTTTACCCCAATCGCAAACTCCTCTCCATTTGAACCACACGCTCACTTGATGAGCTGGTTCATTTCGGTTTGGTCCAAGACCAATTAACCCAAGCAATCCAGTCTAGATCTCAATTAAACCCTAAGGCTCCAGATCTAACCGTTGATCTCTTGATGCTTCTGATCTCACTGATCTAGCATCCAATCTCTCGATCGAAGCTTACCGATCTCAAGCTCTAATCAATCAAACATGATCAGACCAGATCTCACTCACAATCAGAGATTAATTCCCTTTAAACTGAACCCAAAACAATTCAGTCCACACGATCTGACTTAAGTAAGCCATATCATCAAATTGTGCGACCCTGAGGGTTTCCTTTAAATGTCGGTAACGATAACTTACGTTATCACGATCAGAGAGGGGTATCTAGCAACACATCACTGTCTCCCGATATAAAGGAAAGAGTCTTCCAAGACTACACCCAAACAACAGCACAAGTGTGAATCAACTCACTAGGCATACATGATTCCTTTGCCACTAGATGTTCTTTATTGGACAAGCCTGCCAAGCTTGTAACTCCAATATGATGAGCATGATTAGATCAGATGAACATAGTCATCTGGGTATGGCCATACACTTTCTCAATCATCTCATCCAGGGGGCCCATTTAGAACATCACACTCCAATGAAGGAGACGGCAATCCTATATCTATCACTAGTGACCTAACATGACTCAAGCTCACCATCCAAGATAGTCTATAACCATTATGTTTCAAATGATATTGAACTACCTCAAAACAATGACAATCATCATTTAGAAACACAAGTGATCTCAAGTTAGAGGACATGTGCCACTTGTTGCAATCAAGGATTATTCACATTGTGACAAGCAATTGAATAACCTAGTAGGGTCTGTCCAGTACATCCAATGTACCCATGAGTCTACATCTTATTCCATGCTCGAAGCATCCTATAAGATTAGAATACATATTAGTCTCAATCATATCAGGGCTGTCTCATGTTCACCAAGATATCTCGACTAAGGACTTTACTGCATGTCAGCCTAGCTGAACATCATAGAGACATTATTCAGAAGTACACTCATTGCAGCAGACAATGTAACAACCTGAATAACAACCATTGCCTTTATAAACATAAGAGTTTATACATGATACTATTACAATCCCAAGGCCTCAAACATTAGCCTTAAGGGAATACCCTAACAATCTCCCACTTGCACTTAATCTAATGGTTGAGAAATCTCAAACCCATATTATTACAGTGCTTCTCATGCTTCTGCTGCGCCAGAGGCTTGGTAAGCGGGTCTGCCAGATTGTCATCTGTATGAACCTTGCAGATTTTGATCTCGCCACGATCAATGATCTCCCGGATCAAATGAAACCGTCTCTGTATGTGCTTGGACTTTTGGTGCGACCGTGGTTCCTTTGCTTGTGCGATTGCTCCAGTGTTATCACAGAAGATAACCAAAGGATCTGCACTCGAAGGAACGACACCAAGTTCTTGAACGAACTTACGAATCCACACTGCCTCCTTAGATGCTTCCGAGGCTGCAACATACTCGGCTTCTGTTGTGGAATCAGCAACTATAGACTGTTTGAAACTCTTCCACACCACTGCTCCTCCATTCAAGCTAAAAACATAGCCTGATTGCGATCGGAAATCATCCTGGTCAGACTGGAACGAAGCGTCAGTATATCCTTCAATACTGAGTTCTTCCTGACCACCATATATCAAGAATATATCTTTGGTCCTCCGAAGATATTTTAAAATGTTCTTGACTGCAATCCAGTGCGCCTGACCTGGATTACTTTGGAACCGACTGGTCACGCTTAACCCGTAAGCGACGTCTGGGCGAGTACACAACATCGCATACATAATGGACCCAATAGCCGAAGCATAAGGCGTATTGTCCATTTCATCTTTCTCAGTCTGTGTTTGTGGACACTGACTCTTTGAAAGATTCAGACCATGTTTGACTGGAAGATATCCTCTTTTAGAATTCTCTAAATGAAATCTCTCCAGGACTTTATCGATGTAAGTACTCTGGCACAGCCCGAGAAGCCTCTTAGATCTATCCCTGTAGATCTTCACACCTAACACATAGGCTGCTTCTCCTAAATCTTTCATCTGGAAACATTTTCTTAACCATGCTTTCACCGCATGCATTTCGGGAATATCGTTTCCAATGATTAAGATATCATCGACGTAGAGGACTAGGAAAGTAATCACGCTCCCACTAAACCTCTTATATACACACGGGTCATCCTCGTTCTTGATGAAACCAAATTCACTGACTGATTCATCAAAACGAATATTCCAGCTTCTTGATGCTTGTTTAAGTCCATAAATGGACTTCTTTAACTTGCATATCTTATGACGATCTGATGGATTAGTGAAACCTTCCGGTTGTGTCATATACACATCCTCATCCAATTTTCCATTAAGGAAAGCGGTCTTCACATCCATTTGCCAGATCTCATAATCATAATATGCTGCTATCGCGAAAAGAATCCGAATAGACTTAAACATGGCTACAGGAGAGAAAGTTTCATCATAATCTATCCCGTAGATTTGCTTGAAACCTTTCGCAACTAGCCTGCCTTTATAGGTAACCACGTTACCATCCATGTCAATCTTCTTCTTGAAGATCCACTTACAGCCTATAGGGATAACTCCCGGAGGCGGATCAACCAAATCCCAAACTTGGTTATCTGACATGGAGTCCATCTCGGCTCGCATAGCTTCAAGCCATCTAGCTGAGTCCGGTCCACTGACCGCATCCGCATAAGTGAGGGGTTCATCATGATCAATGATGTAGACTCCGTCATAGCGCTCAGGCTGTCGACGAATCCTTCCCGATCTTCGCGGTTCCCGTGATATCTGAGCCTCAGGTTGTTCAATAACCTGTTCTACCGGCTCAGGCTCATCCAACTGTGCTTGACTACTTTGTCCTTCCTCTGGATTCTCATCCAGCTTTATTTCTCTCCCACTGGCTTCTTGCAGAAGAAACTCCTTCTCAAGAAATATGCCCGTCCGAGCAACAAATACCTTGTTCTCTTTGGGATCATAGAAATAATAACCCTTAGTTTCCTTAGGGTAACCGACAAAGATGCATTTGTCAGATCTGCTCTCTAGTTTCCCAGAGGCGAGCTTTTTGACATAAGCCTCGCAACCCCAGATCTTGATAAATGTCAAGCTAGGCTGTTTCCCATACCATAATTCATATGGGGTCTTTGAAACTGCCTTGGATGGCACTCGGTTTAGTATCTTTGCAGCTGTCTCCAGTGCAAATCCCCAAAAGGAGTAAGGTAGAGTAGCCTGACTCATCATCGAACGAACCATATCAAGTAAGGTTCTATTTCTCCTCTCGGACACACCATTCCATTGCGGTGTTCCTGGCGGAGTGAGCTGTGAGATAATCCCACACTCCTTCAGATAGTCAGTAAACGCATGACTTAGGTATTCTCCACCTCGATCAGAACGAAGTGTCTTGATATTTCGGCCTAGCTGATTTTGTACTTCATTCTTGAACTCTTTGAACTTGTCAAAAGATTCACTTTTATGTCTCATTAAATAGACATACCCATACCTACTGAAATCATCAGTAAAGGTAATGAAGTACTGATAGCCACCTCTGGCATGTTTACTAAATGGCCCACACACATCACTGTGTATAAGGTCAAGTAAACCTGAAGCCCTTTGACCTTTATTAGGAAAAGGTGACTTCGTCATTTTGTCCATTAAACAAGCTTTACATGTATCAATCTCCTCATAGGAGAATGATCCCAGCAGTCCATGATCATGCAACCGCTTAATGCGTTTCTTGTTAATATGGCCTAAACGACTATGCCATAGCAAGGTGCTGTCATCAGCATACTTGGCTTTCTTAATATCAATCTGCTGTATAGAACATTCCATGTCCAACATGAATAACCCATTGCTAATTGATCCAGTGGCATAAACAATATTATCAAAAGATAAAACACACTTTGAAATATTGCATTCAAAGGAAAACCCTTTCCTGACAAGAGCAGGAATAGAGATAATATTTTTAGTAATGCTAGGAACAAAGTAACAATTGTCTAGTTCCAATACAAGCCCAGATGGTAGAGAAATGAAATAAGTGCCTACAGCAACAGCAGCAACCCGTGCCCCGTTTCCAACTCGTAGGTCCACCTCATGCTGTCCCACCTGTCTTCTTCTCTTGAGTTCCTGTACATTTGAACAAATGTGAACTCCACATGCAGTGTCCAACACCCATGATATAGAAGAAGAGAACATGACCTCAGTCACATAAATACCTGAGCCAGAAGCGATGCTTCCCTTCTTGTCTCCTTGGAGCGCTTTACAGTCCTTTTTCCAGTGACCCAGCTGGCCACAGTGGAAACATCTGTATTCCTTCGACCGCTTAACCTTTTGTTTCAGCGCCTTGTTGTAGTTCTTGACTGGGGTTTTTCCCTTCTTCCCCTTCTTCTTGTTCCTAGAAGGAACCATTAAGACAGAGGATGAAGGCTTTCCCTTCAGAGTTTCCTCTGTAGTCAAGAGCATATTCAGCAACTCTGCCGGGGTACAGTCGATTTTGTTCATATTAAAGTTAATAATGAACGCATCGAAAGAAGGCGGTAGAGACTGCAGAATAATGTCTACAGCAAGCTCCTGATTGATGGTGTGTCCCAGTTTCTCTAGAGCCTCCTTGTGCCCAATCATCTTGAGCACATGAGCTCCCACTGGACTCCCTTCAGCCAGTTTGCTCTGAAAGAACAGCTTGGTCAAGTTATAGCGCTCAGTCCTCACCTGTGCAGCATACAACATCTTGAGGTTTGCTATAATTTCTATAGCAGACATATCCTCTTGCTGACGCTGCAGCGGTGGCGTCATAGACGCTAACATCAGGCAAGCGACATCAATGCTATCATTGACATGCTTTTCATAGGCTTCCCGAACCGCCCTTGCGGCGTTCGGAGCGGGTTGAGGCGGTATCACCGTCTCGAGGACATACAGTTTCCTCTCTGCCTTAAGAACAATCTTAAGGTGTCCGTACCAGTCTGAGAAGTTTGGCCCAGCAAACTTCTCCCTTTCCAGTAGGGATCGCACATTGAAGTTCATGGTGTTCGTTGCTGCAGGAATCTACAACAATGCAAGAACAGCAAGGTCAGTATCAATGTTAAGAATCAATCAGGACTTAAGAATGATTCTTTTTCTCACTATTTTATCTGACTGAAAAATCCATTAAACAGTCCGAAAGAGTAAACACTCTTTTAGTGAGATGGGATCCAGATTTCATACTTGGTCTCCGCGTCCCGCTCAGGCGAGATAAGATGCACAGAGAGTACAAGCACTAATTTCTGGTAGACAATTCCTGCCAATCGCCAACCCGTGCGATTCCCCTTCATCTGGGCAATCCAGCAGACTGTGCCAACTGAGTTGGTACAACACAGTCTCTGATCCCTCAGATGGCTGCCTCCATATAGCTCACATATGCTCAGTATGTAGCCTACATGGTCAAGCTGACCTAACCTACTCCCTGGACCACCACGTGCTATGCTGAGCAACGAGAAGCGATAAATCCCTTCTCTGTAACACGCAGGTGTAATCCCGCACCGTCTGAAGATAGATGGACGTGCCCACTGAGTGGGTACAACACGGCTCCAACGATAGTCAGAACAGTGAGGTTTCGCGTCAGAACACTTGCTTTTCCTCATGGGGCTTTTGCTTCTCATCTGGCCCAACCTAGGGCCCAAGCGCCAATTGCAGCTGAGGTGCGCCCACCAGGGAAAATGCGCCTGTCCCAGAGTCGAACCCTGGACCTCCCACCTGGTTAAGCCTCAAGCTGCATGCGCCTCTGCCATATGTGCTCTGTGCTCTTGTCTGATAAATTTACAAATTAATCTATCTAGACAAAATTGACATGCAGGTCAATTACACTTTATAAATTAAATAAAATGTGATGCGCAGATCACGATAAATATTAATTTACAACAATTCACCAGGCTCGCAGGCCCCAGCACAGCACACATTAAGGGCAACCCACATAAGATTAAATAAACAAGCACATGGCATCATCCAAAAATCATGTGATCCAACATAAGAAATTAAAATTTCGAAAATCCCATTGGCATCAATTTTAATTTTCCTTATGTGCTCTACTACCTTACAACAGTCCATTAATAGGGATCCACTCATCATGTCTAGTCAGATCCACTGCCCTTGCATGCACCAAGTCCTAACTGACTTGAGTCGACCAAAAGGTCAACCATGCATACGCCAAGGGCTGAACAGCCACAATGAGGTCTGGCAAGCGGGCGTGACCCCGGGCCTAACTCATGTGCGTTCATTAGTTGTCTCACAATCAGACATCGCTACACGCCTGTGATGCAGTCGACCTATAGCCACCACGTGGTCGCGCATGGGTGCCATCTGGTCGACCCATCTAGGCTATCAGATGGTCTGATCAGACTATTGGATCTAACCTAGAGGATGACTTCAGCCCCATCAACCCGTCTAAGGGTTTATAGCAGGCGCCTCTTAGATCTAGTGAAGGTCGCGCAAGTGATATAGTTTTGAGAAAAACAAACTATGCGCCACACAAACATGCGCCATCAAAACATATTCAAGTTTCGCATATGCAACAACTAAAGATGAAAGTTCGCATGTGTAGATCTAAGCATACAAGGATCACAAAAAAGGCTAAAGCAATCATAAAATCATGCATCAACCAGCCCTCTGATACCAATTGAAAGTCCCCACAAGGGGGAGACGGCGAAACCCTAAGACATGCGCAGATATGAATTTGCATGGGCGGAATCTAGGGTTTCCTAGGATCGCATAGCATGTATTATATGATCAACTTAGAACAACAATGATCATACCATGGCCATTGTTTGTATGATGTCGAGGAAGAAGAGATCGATAGGGGTCTCCTCCAGAGGATGCGCACACAAGATGAAGAAGCCGCCTACTCCCTTGGTGCTCCTTGTGCTAGCAAGGTTCCAAGAGGTTCTTGTCGTATGAAAAAGGAAGATGATCTCCTTGCTTGGCGAAAAACTTTCTCCTCTTGTCGTCCACTCTTTTTACACGAGAATGCAAAAACTCTCGAAATCACAAGAGGCGACAAAGGCGTGAAGAGGCGAGCAACATGAGGCGTGGTCACGTAAGTGATCATGCTTTCTAAAAATAGAAATCCACTCCCTCACATGCGATCATGGGTTTACCCCAATCGCAAACTCCTCTCCATTTGAACCACACGCTCACTTGATGAGCTGGTTCATTTCGGTTTGGTCCAAGACCAATTAACCCAAGCAATCCAGTCTAGATCTCAATTAAACCCTAAGGTGCCAGATCTAACCGTTGATCTCTTGATGCATCTGATCTCACTGATCTAGCATCCAATCTCTCGATCGAAGCTTACCGATCTCAAGCTCTAATCAATCAAACATGATTAGACCAGATCTCACTCACAATCAGAGATTAATTCCCTTTAAACTGAACCCAAAACAATTCAGTCCACACGATCTGACTTAAGTAAGCCATATCATCAAATTGTGCGACCCTGAGGGTTTCCTTTAAATGTCGGTAACGATAACTTACGTTATCACGATCAGAGAGGGGTATCTAGCAACACATCACTGTCTCCCGATATAAAGGAAAGAGTCTTCCAAGACTACACCCAAACAACAGCACAAGTGTGAATCAACTCACTAGGCATACATGATTCCTTTGCCACTGGATGTTCTTTATTGGACAAGCCTGCCAAGCTTGTAACTCCAATATGATGAGCATGATTAGATCAGATGAACATAGTCATCTGGGTATGGCCATACACTTTCTCAATCATCTCATCCAGGGGGCCCCTTTAGAACATCACACTCCAATGAAGGAGACGGCAATCCTATATCTATCACTAGTGACCTAACATGACTCAAGCTCACCATCCAAGATAGTCTATAACCATTATGTTTCAAATGATATTGAACTACCTCAAAACAATGACAATCATCATTTAGAAACACAAGTGATCTCAAGTCAGAGGACATGTGCCACTTGTTGCAATCAAGGATTATTCACATTGTGACAAGCAATTGAATAACCTAGTAGGGTCTGTCCAGTACATCCAATGTACCCATGAGTCTACATCTTATTCCATGCTCGAAGCATCCTATAAGATTAGAATACATATTAGTCTCAATCATATCAGGGCTGTCTCATGTTCACCAAGATATCTCGACTAAGGACTTTACTGCATGTCAGCCTAGCTGAACATCATAGAGACATTATTCAGAAGTACGCTCATTGCAGCAGACAATGTAACAACCTGAATAACAACCATTGCCTTTATAAACATAAGAGTTTATACATGATACTGTTACAATCCCAAGGCCTCAAACATTAGCCTTAAGGGCATACCCTAACAAATATATTGTTTAATGAATGAAATTTGAAAGATAAATAACTCCTTTAAATAAAATGAGCATATGTTGTATGATTTTTGGATTGATATCAATTGATTAAACCTAGTAGATCATTAAAGTCCATCTTGTCATTTGTTGGGAAGAAAGAATCCGAAATCCAAAAAGAAAAGTGACTCCCCTATTTGGCAATGCGAAAAATTGGCAGCGAGACCTAAAGACATGGGTTGAAGTCTGAAAAGAATAACTCCTCTTCTTGGCATTGTATTTGCAATGGTACCGAAAATAAGAATTGAAGTTCAATTAAAAAGTATGTATCTATGTGGGTGTATGCCATGAGAGAGATTCTTTGATATTAACTCCGCTATCTCAAGAAGATTTCTTCCTACTTAAAGAGATATGAGTTCTTTTATGTTGGTTATGTGACCAATATATTCTAAATTTATCACCAGAAGAAAGGTGGTATTCATTTCAGAAAATGTCAAAGATACATAAAAAGAAGAGAGAAAATTTGAGTGGAAAAAGATTTTGAGGTTCCTATTCCTGTAAACAAAGACATCATGGACTCAAAACTAAAACCAGGTGAACTCATGAGATTGAAGTTCTATTTATACACATTGCAAAATTTTATTTGATTTAGTCATGAATCTTAAAGATTGAATTCAGAGGACGACATATTTATTTGAAATTTTAAGTTGTTATTTCATGTGAATTTTTCATAAGTAATTGTATCTTAGAAATTTATTCATCATCTGAAAGTTTATTTTCCCTAATCAGTATTGATTTCTTTATTTTCTTGAGGACAAGCAAAGTTTGAGCCTTATGTATTTTGATGACTCTAAATTTTATAGTAATTTTCATACTTATTAACTAGTCTTTTGGCATCATAATTGTACTCTTTTGCTTATTTTTATGCCCTATTTATCCAATACTTAGGAATCTACACCTTTCTTGGTTTTTGAATAATTTTAGATAAAAAGGCATCACTCTGATAAGTTTTTAAGCAATTTCAATACATATATGGATTCTAATCATCAGGAGGAGTTTACACATCAAATTTCAAGTCAAATCGAGTTTTCTAGCAAAATTACGGTAGTGTCGTAATGAATTTTACGGCCGTAATATGCAAATATGGCACTACCATAATGATTTTCATGGCCACTTTCCGCAGAATCTTTTTGAAAAATTATGGCACTACCGTAATACATTTTACGATGCCATGATTTAGGTCCAAATTCACACAGTGATTTTCAGAAACAATCGAGAAGATTACGGCACTACCGTAACAAATTTTATAGTGTCGTAATTGCGGGCCGTTTCCCTTCAGTAACTTCTGAAGTAATTACATTAGTACCATAACGTTCTTCACGGTACCATAAACAAAACCCAGATTTCCGCAACTTGCTTGATTCTTCCGTGGATTTCTTGCGAAGATGATTTCTCGAGTTTTAGACCACCAATTCGAGATCCGAAAAAAGGGGAATGACCAGACAAAAGAGGAGGAGATTTTCGAAGCAAGAGGACCAATTTTTATCAACTCTACACGGAGAATTTTAGGAAATCACCGTCGCCCTAGGGTTTGTCGATTCCCAGCGTACAGACCACCTCCGGCCATGAAATTTGAAAGGAAGCTTCGCTTGAAGGAGTAGAACATACACCAGAAGTTTCAGAGCGAAAGGAGATCGATCGAAGGAGAAATCAAAGAATTCGTGAGCACCGCCACTGTTCATCGAGTTTGAGAGCTAATTACGGGCTATAATTTTCATTACAGCCCTGTTTAGTAAAATTTCTCCTTTTCTTTCAATTTCTGATCAATCTAAATAATGTTTTACTGTAATCCTTCAATCATGCTAGCTTAAACCTTTTTTAGGGACAAAGGGTGTAATCTCCTTAATTTCTTAATGAATAGATGATCTTTATTTCATCAGGATATTTTTCGTATGGTAATTTTACTTAAGAGATTAATGTCTTTAATATTTTCTAGTTTCAATCATTAACATGTGTTAGAGTTTTGTGATATGGACTGAAAAGTGATTTGCAAAACTTGGAATCCTAAAATTGAGATTTAGGAACTTATCGTAAGAAATTAGGTTTGTTCTTATTTCTAGATTTTTGTAGTTTAATTCTTGTTAATGTTTTGATCTAGGAAATATTATTGAGTTAGACATGAAAATATGCTAGAGATAGATATTGGATTGTTTGAAAACCTTAAGTAAAACTTGTGAAACTAAGGTATGAGAATACTTAGTTTTGCTTGAGATTTTGATATTGAGATGGAATGCACGAGAGTGATTCTTAATCTCTCTGTTAAAGTTTTCTTATATTAAACATTGAATAAATCCTACACGAGAGTGAGGGTTGTTCTTTGTAATTTGATTGCGCGAGAGCAAGTTAATTTCTTTATTAAGTAAGCTACATCTTTACCATAACAAGAATAAATTGATGAATACTTAATTATATCTAGTCATTGATATTAAGGTGGATGAACCCCTAGTCCTAATTCTTTCTCTATGATTTTTCGTATACCGTTCAATCGATTACTTTCATCATATTCGATTTGTTTAACTAGTGAGAAATCAATTCGTTGGTATTTAACAACAAGGTCTCTGTGGTTCGATAACTTTTTATTACTTCGAGAATCCGTACACTTGCGGACACAACAAGTTTTTGGCGCCATTGCCGGGATTCTTGGTTGTTGTTAATATTGATATAATTGATAGTATTGCTAGACTAAGCTTTGTTTTTATTATTTTCTGTGTTATATTCTGATTTTCTCTTATTTTTTTTTTGCAAATTCTGAGTTGATTTGATCCTCTATTTGCTTATGCGCAGGACTCTTAGATCAGGACCATTAGTCCCCTTTGATCATGAAATTAATAAAACTCTTAGATTGCGAAGGAAACTTAGATTCGCAGAGAAAAGAGAAGAAGAATCAATCATGGCTAAGAGGAGAACACTTAGAGATTATGCATCCCCGAATACACAAGGAATTCGCTCCAGTATAACTAGTCCAACAATTGATGCAAATAATTTCGAGATTAAACTAGCCTTCCTGTCAATGATCCAGCAGAATCAATTTGGAGGATCTCTGCTAGAAGATCCTAATCAACACTTATATCTTTTTCTTGAATTTTGTGATACTATGAAAATTAATAGTGTATCTGATGATGCTCTTAAACTGAGATTGTTTCGTTTTCCCCTTAGGGACCAAGCAAAAGCCTGGCTACATTCTCATCCGACTGGAACATTCACCACTTGGGAACAATTGTCAAATGCTTTCTTGATGAAGTACTTTCCACCAAGTAAAATGATTCAATTGAGAAATCAGATCACGAGATTTGCACAGAGGGATGGCGAATCACTTAGTGAGGCATGGGAGTGCTTCAATGAGTTACAACGGAAGTTCCCTCACCATGGATTAGAAGATTGGGTTTTCATTCAAACTTTTTATAATGGTTTACTCTATAGTACCCGTCTAACTGTTGATGCTGCTGTAGGAGGAGCCTTGATGAAGAAAATAGTTGAAGATGCTTATACTTTATTTGAGGAGATGGCTTTGAATCACAACCAGTGGACTACTGAGAGAGGAGTGCTGTATTATCCTCCTCATGGTAAGAATAATAGTGATGGTTGGCGTTATATTGCTGAAAAGGTAGATTCTTTACATAATAGACTTGACTCTCTTCAATTACAACCTGCAGTTGTCACACCCCTAGGAATAATATTTATTATCGTTTCTGTTTAACACGAAATTTCCAAGATCCAAAATCACATTAAACAAAATTTAAGAACAACTTTGTGAACATAGTTCTTAGGTGAATGACAATTCATGTAATCAAATCATTAATCATCAACCATACACAAAGATAGAGTCAACATCAAACTTCATTTATATAACTAGGTCATAAGTACAACATGCTATTATATCCAAAATTGCTCAAACATCTGCTATACACAATATATATATATATATATATATATATATATATATATATATATATATATATATATATATACAGGAGCATATCATGCTATGCATCACATTACTACATCAACTAAACAAGAGCATATTAGCTAAAGTTCCTCTCAACCCCTCCTTCATTTGCCCCCAAGGAAAAGCAACTAAAGCTAACCTATTTTATATAAAGCCAAAAGAGTGAGCTATAAAACTCAACAAGATCTACTTTGCCCATGCAACAAAATGAAATGATGGTTGATCTGGCAAATTAAAAGTCACCTCTTTTCTATAACAATCTACCATTGCATGATAAGAGGAAAGTCAATCCATACCAAGTAGGATATCATAGTCTTGCATATCTAATAGAATCAAATTTGCAGGAAGCTCATATTCCCCAATTGAGATCAAATAATAGGAATACACTAGAGAGGCGGTCATAAAATCTCGAATTGGTGTTGTCACATGCATAGATGGCAGTGACTCAGGTTGCTTATTGAAATGTTGAGCAAAATGATGAGAAATGAATGACAATTTGGAACCAGGGTCAAATAAAACTTTTGCAGTTCTTTTAGAAACATAAATAATACCTTCTATAATTGATTTAGAAGCTTTGTCATCTGGTTTTGTTGTGATAGCATGGACTCGTGTTTGACTTATAGGCTTTTGAGGCATTGGCACTTTCCTTTTATTATTGGGGCAATCTCTCACTTGATGTCCAAATTTTCCACAAGAAAAACAGGCTTCTGTTGTCCTATAACATTGCTTGGTATCATGTTTTCCTCCACAATTACTACATGTTGGATATTTCTCTACTACTTGTCTCTTCATGTCAGTTCTTTGCAGCTTTGCTCGTTTATTGTCTCCATCCCCAAACTCTCTCTTTTGCTTTTGGAAATTGGATCTGAACTTGTCTCTTTTGTTTCTTAGCTCTTACATCTCCTCCACATCCATCTCAACTATGGCTGCTCGTTCAACAACTTCATCATAGGTTATAAGCTTTAAAGCTGAAAGTTTTCCTCGAATACTTGGTCTTAACCCCCTTTCAAACCTCTTTACCCTTCTAACTTCCTTTTCAACTAGATGTGGGGCAAATATGGACAATTCAAAAAATTTTGCATCATACTGTGCAACTGAAAGTTTTCCTTGTATCAAGTTTATAAATTCCATCTCTTTTTGATCTCTCACACATTCTGGGAAATACTTTTCATGAAATTTATTTTGAAAGACTTCCCAAGTTATTGTTTCTTACTTTGCTTCTGCTACTCTCTTAATCATTTTCCACTAGTGCTCAGCTTCTCCATCCAACATAAAAGAGGCATAAGACACTTTATGTATATCTGAACAAGGGAACACATCAAATATCTTTTTGATCTGCATCATCCACTTTTTAGCTATCATAGGATTTAGATCACCAATAAATGAAGGAGGATTCATTTTCTTAAACTTCTCAAATCCCATATTCTCTTAATTGGCTTGACGACTTATTCTAACATCAAAAGACTTTTCTCCCCGAGATATTTGTTATTGCATTAAACTTGTCATAGTATCCAAAGCTTTCAAAACACTGATGACATGCAAAAATATAATATTTCGTGACTCAATTTTATTATTATTTTAGAGTAAAATGCATGCTTGGTCTCATTTATGCACTTAAATACTTTATATTCTTCAGAGTCTTCACTTTTCCTCTATTTTATTGAAATGTAGGTATTTTACCTCAAAATTGATGGAATTTGGAGAATCTAAAGGTATGAGACGATTTCTCATGATGAAACGAAGCTACACACAAAATTTCAGCCTAATCGGAGCCTTCTACAGAGTGCACGGTCATGGGTGTGCATCCATGCACGATCGTGCATCGTAAGTCACCCTAACCGAGCCGTGCACGTGTGTGCCCGTGCACCGATACATGGCCGTGCATCGTCCCGCGTCTTACATGATAGGCGCTCGGTATTTCTGCCATAACTTTCTATTCCTGGCTCAGAATTGAACAAAATTTTAGGGAGACCTTCCCAACTGGGATACGGACGTTTTGGTACTGGAATCACAGGATTTGATCAAGCAGTTGAGGAAAACGAAGTGAAACAGCGAGACCTTAGGGTTTGGGGTGATTTTCTGGGCGACAACTTTGTTCCTGCGCAATTCTTCCTCTGTTCCGACGTGGATCTTCATGCTGGACCTTCTTACATCAAAGATCTACCCTTCCCTTTGGTTTGAATCAACTTTTATGAGAGATTTTGTGTATTTAACGATGAATCTGTAGCGTAAACTCACCTTTCGGGGTTTGGGCGTAGCCTACTGTATGAATGTTTAATACTATGGTTTGATCTATATATTTCTTTACTTATCTTTGTTTTTATTCATGTCTAGGATATTTTATTTCATGTTTCTGTACTGGCCATTTGTATGCATGTCTTAGACGCTGTGGGAAAGACTGAGAGGTGAATCACAGTTGTCGGAGCTCCTTAGACTGGACTGGTGATTTCGTTTAGCGAGAGCACTCGAAATCACTCGAGGAACCCTAATCCTTCATAGATCCCATTGGATCCGACTTAACCCGGTAAGCCACGAGAGTAGGAGACTTGGGTTAAGTCAAATACCAGACCGTGTCCTGAGAGGGAGCGCGTCTGTACCCTAGGAAGGATTACCTTGAGAACTTAGATAAAGCTTGATTAGAACATCAAACTCTAATAATTCTGCATGCTTTAGTGTGGTGAAACCTAAAGCCCCGAATCACTCTCATAGATCTAAAACTTCGATCGCTTTGCTCTCTGTGCTGCTTGTTAATTCGCTTTAGTTTAATCATTTGCACTAGGACATTAGTCATTTTCTCCATTAATCATTAACCTAGCTATTGATTGACTGATTTGTTAGTACTTGACCCTAGTCCCTGTGGGTTCGATCTTATTTATTACGCAATAGATCGTGCACTTGTGGTAGCAGCCTGTCTAGGCCCTATCAAGTTTTTGGTGCCGTTGCCGGGGACTAGGTTACCAATATTAACCCGATCAGAAAATTTGTAGACTAGGTTTAGTTAGATTTCATTTTCTTTTTATTCAGTTTGTTTACCTATTGTTTCTTTACTCTTTGTTTTTAGTTGTAATTTTTGTTTGGTGTGGTGCTACTAATCTCTTTTGTCTAGGTACTTGTTTATGCCCAGGAATACTATGCGAACAGGGGAACTTGTACCTGGAGACCCAGAGATAGAGCATACTTTCTGTTTGGTCAGAAGAAATTTGAAGAGATTGAAGCTTGAAGGACAGTTTTCTGACAACCAAACGATGGAAGCCAATCCCAACCGCTCTCTGAAAGACTTTGCAGCACCCACCATCTCTGGTGTGCACTCGAGCATATCGTGACCGGCTATCGAAGCTAACAACTTCGAGATCAAGCCGTCACTTGTATAGATGGTGCAACAGAATCAATTCAGTGGAGCAGCCACTGATGATCCTAACCTTCATTTATCTATATTTTTAGAATGCTGTGACACTTTAAAGATTAACGGTGCTCATCCTGATGCTATCAAACTAAGACTCTTCCCTTTTTCTCTCAGGGATTGAGCTAGGGCATGGTTGTAGTCTTTACCGCAGGCATCAATCACAACGTGGGAACAGCCATCGCAAGCTTTTATGTCAAAGTATTTCCCACCAAGCATAACCGCCCAGCTCAGGAATCAGATAACGAATTTTGCCCAACGAGAAGGAGAGTCCCTGTATGAAGCATGGGATAGGTTCAAAGAACTATTGAGGATGTGCCTGCACCATGGTCTACAGAAGTGGGTGATCATCCACACCTTCTACAGTGGATTGCTATACCAGACTAGACTTTCTATAGATGCTGCTGCTAGTGGGGTGCTAATGAACAAAAATTATGATGATGCGATGGAGTTGATTGAGGACATGGCCCTCAACCATTATCAGTGGTCAGGAGAGAAGAGCCAATCAGTTAAAAGTTTAGGGAAGTTTGACATGAATATGATTAATTCCCTAGTAGCAAAAGTAGATTCACTTTCTAATAAACTTGACTCTATCAATGTTTCTACTTCTAACTCTATGACTTGTGATGTTTGTGGAGTGACAGGACATTCCTTTGATGATTGCCATATCTTGAGTGCTCCCTCTGAACAAGTCAATCCGGGATGGAGAAAACACCCGAATTTCTCCTACAGGTTGAATCAAGGGCAAATTCCTCCCGCTAAGTTTTCTAATCAGAACTTCTCTTCTAATTTCAGGCCTCCTCCTGGGATACAACATCCATCTGCCAATCAAAGACAACAAGATCCTCCTCAGAAGTCTAGGTTAGAGTCAATGTTGGAAAACTTCATGGCAACTCAAATGAAGCACAATGACTCTGTGAGTGAGCAGATGTGCAAGTTGAACATGAAGGTGGACTCTGTCTCCACTCACTCAAAAATGATGGAAAGCCGGATCACAGAACTGGACCAACGAACCAGTGCCTTGTCTAGACACCCAGGAATGCTTCTAACTCAACCTGAAGCAAATCCGAGAGATCAGTGCAATGCCGTCATGACAAGTGGCGTTGAGCAATTGGAGGAATCTGAAGCTGAACACGTGGGAGATGAAAAGGAAGCATTTGCAAACCAGGAAGAGGAGCCTCGTCATGAGACTCTCAACACACCCCACGCTGAAACGGTAATAGTGGCTGCTCAGAACTCTAAAAATTCCATACACAAGCAGCTACCTCTCAAAGTTGAAGACCTTGGTAGCTTCGATATACCATGCCTGATAGGCAATACTCTATTCGATAGAGCACTTTTGGATTTAGGCTCTGGAGTCAGCATCATGTCGGTCATCACTTTTGAGAAGCTAAACTTGGGAACTCTCATTACCACATCTCAAGTTCTGCAGTTTGGAAACGGCTCCAAACTTCACCCACTCAGGATCACTAAGAGTGTACCATTGCGATTTAAAGGAATAATTATCCCAGTAGACTTTGTGATTCTGGACATAGCTGAGAACCCAACTTTCCCTCTTATATTGGGCAGACCATTCCTTACCATCATCAGAGCTATAATCGATGTTCCACAAAGGATAATGACTTTTCTCATTGATGAGAACAATATGTCATATGGTCTTCCTGCTATTAATGACAAATTCTGTTTTCCAGGTTCTCGGGAGAGCAGAGCAGTGGTGAGCAAAACTACTACACAGTCAAGAAGCAAGATGGAGATCCTCCCTGAAGCTTTCCCTGAACACTTTGGAGACAGACTCGACGAACCGATTGGTCTAGGAGGAGACAAGATAGTGTATGATGACGCACACTGACGATGCCACAGGAGCCGAGTTAAAGAAGAAGGAGTTGGAGCCATTTAGAGATAAAACTTTAGTTGACCTGGGGACGACCTATGTGTTTCACCATTCTGTTAATCCATGTTCTGTCAAGACACTTAGAGAAGAACTGTTATATCTCATGCTCATTTTAATAGGTGTACTTTGTGGGCAACAATGAAAGTAGAGGCTCTATGCCACCTACTTAGCCTCACCACCTCCAGACCCACCATGAGCTATCACGCTGGTCAAGCTAGTGACCCTAAAGAAGCGCTTGTTGGGAGGCAACCCAACCTCTTTCTCACTCTTTACTCTCGCTTTCTTATTTATTTTCATGCTTTAGACTTTGTTATTTTTCAGTTTTTATTTCATATTTGTGCTTTCTAAGCTGTACCATGCTGATGGGAATTTTTTGGTATTTTTCAGGCATCACCGAGCCATGCACGGTCGCACCCGTGTATCCATGCACGGCCGTGCACGGCTCGGTAAACTCCTCCCAACGCGAGGCCGAGCGCTGTACGGGCGTGGGCGTGAAGGCGTGCATGGGCGTGACACGTAACAGGTTTCGCACCTACACTTGATCGAACCATGCACGGTCGCACCCGTGCATCTATGCACGGCCGTGCATCATAAGTGAACTTTGTTGCTGAGATCAGGCCGAGAGCTGCACGGGTCGGGGTATGTATACGTGCACAGCCGTGCATGATTTTCTTATAGGCGTCGCCGCTTGCACAGCCTCGGACACACCCGTGTACGAAACCCTAGCCGCCGCCACCGTCCAGATCCGCCGACTCCAGTGCCCGATCGACCGTCGGCGACCTCCCATCATCTTCTCCATCCTCCGGCGACCCTTTCCCCCAACTTTCCGTGCCCGATCCGCGCCTCACAACGCCGTCCGCTGTTGCCCTAGCTTCTGTCACCGCCTGCGATTCCGCCGCCGCCGACCTTCCTTCATCGTCGCCGACGCCTCTGAAGCTTCCTCAGCACCGGCTGTCTTCTTATCCTTCTCCTACACCGTCAAGATGTCTCGGCGCAAGCAACCCACCTCCAAGCATCGCGCGTCCTCCTCTTCTCAAGCCACCGCTGAACCTCTTCTGCCGCCAGCCTTGCCGCCTACGCCATATGGGATCATCTGCCGAGATCCTGAACAGCTTGCCAGGCTCACCGCACTCTCACGCCGACCGGTGGTGACGACACGATTCCTCGATCATGCGACGCTGAACACCTTAGGCTTCCACGAAGATGTACAATGGCTCTTTCAACGTATGGGCTGGGAGCAATTCTTCATCATCTGCTACCCCACCTACATTCCCATTGTATTGGAGTTCTTATCATCCATGGAGTTTCATGCTAGCATTCACACTGATGACGATGACGGCAGTCTATCCATCCGGCTCAATAACACCGAATATGTGCTTACATTGACTGAGCTGAACTCAATCTATGGTTTTCCTACGGATGGGACGCGCCTCACACCAACTGAGTTTAAAGCAAGCAACTTTTGAGCCGACCTGACTGGCTTCCGACCCTTTGACACCAGGACAGCTAGAGCCACCTGCCTGAGGAACCCTGTGGTGAAATATGTGCACCATGTCCTAGCACATACTATTTTCGATCGAGGGGAGTCTGATGGTCTTGTCCAAGCTTCTGAGCTTCAGTTTCTTTGGGCTATGCTGCATGGGGTCCACCTCAACACTGCTTTTCACTTTGCCGACAACTCCAGAAGGTATCAAGGGCACCGAAGGGTGCAATAGCTCTCAGGGGACTACTTACCCCACTTGCTTATGCAGTAGGGATTCATCCCTACCAGATGGAGCAAGCCCGAGGCAACTACCAACTTGACCTTGATTCTTGCATCTCGATGCGGATGATAATGAAGGAAGGTGAACTTTACAGCTTGATCTTCCCCAGGAGCGATGTGAAGTTACCGCTGCCAAATCCTACACGTACTACTGTTCGAGAGCTGCGGAACTGGAGAATGGAAGCAGTTGAGGATGAGGATGTGCCTCTTACAACTGAACCACCATAACCTTCTCAGCAGCGCCCTTCTACCCAGCTCGACCGCATTGAGACTATGATCCGGTTTGTCCGTGACGCCTAGCAAGAGACTCACCTGTCTGTCAATGCGGGCAATGACCAGATTCAACATCTTGAGACTGAGGTTGAGTGCTAAGGACGAGTACAGTCCTCTATTTTAGAGTCTATGCATGACCTTCAGGCGAGGCTGCGTCAGCGTTGAAGATGAGCTTCTTTGGTTTCACTCGTCACTTGGTCAGCTTTCTATTTTTCTAGTAGTTTTCTTTATTCTAGTTGTTTGTTTTCTTTAGTCACTTCTTGGTAGTTT